>SKCR01028947.1:0-50682 GCA_019454045.1 Zanthoxylum bungeanum | reverse complement strand
ATATTATTTTCTGGGAGATATCTAAATTAGTAGTAGTGTAAATAATTCCTTTTACCTTAGCATTTTTATTTTATTTTACTTTTAAGCTTTTATTTTACGCAATTACTTTTCAGCACTTTTATTTTATGGCTTTTACTTTTAAGTTTTTACTAGCCCTAGCTATGTGTCATAACTAAGTTAGTAATCTAGGGTTGTGATGAAATCCAATATCACCGGTTTATAAGGGTTAAATTATAATTTGGGTAATATAAAGATTTATTTATTGAGTCTTAATCTTAATGCTTTTTATTAACTGGCCACTAATAAAATTGATAAGGTAAACTTAAAATGAACTAGACATAGGGATTTTAGGTTTAAGACCTCAGACTCAATAGCCTACGATCTTCCTTGAGGATAGATAACCCTTTAATAGATTTCCTTACAGGATAGGAATATACCTGTCGGGCGGGGGTAGCCATAATTGGAACTTAATCTTAATGAATCCAGATAATTTGGTTGACATAGACATATGGTTCAATTAGGTTAAACTGGATATTTGTAGTTGACCATCGGAAGATGCTTTTACATAATTTAGTGTTCCAGGTTAATAAATCAATATTTTACCCAATTATAAGATAACAACTTCATCTTTAAATAATATTGGAATAAATCACAACCCTAGATAGTTTTTAATATTGAATTTTCTCAAAATATCCTTTCGAACAATTTTATTTACTTGTCTTTAAATTTAGAATCGTCGCCATTTCAAATCAATCAAACAACCTGTCAGATACTAGTAATCATTTGACCTCATAAAAAATTAATAGATAAGGTTTTAAGTCCTCGTGGGATCGATACTTTTTATACTACTTGAACGATACGTGTGCTTGCGTTATACGCGTGTGTAAGCACCGGTCACATGGTTGGCTTCTAGCAAAGCACCGTGCCTATCCAATTCTCCAGAAATATTCTTAAAAGAATATGTGATCTATATGAGGCGTAGTATACGTAGTATTACGTATTGCGATCCAGTATCGGATGTCACACGTTAGGCCTGGGGCTGGAATTGTGTCTGGCATGTACGAAGCACATATCGGATCTCTGGTAACTAGTCTCTATAATCGGATAATCATGGCCTAGTCATATTATCCCGATGACTGCAGTACATAAGAGCACCAGTTCCGTATCCTACGTGACCATCATCTCCACTATGACTGGAGTGATACTTCCGTCTTGACATCACACCCAATACACTATGATTCTCAATATACCCATAAGAGGCATACACAGAACCGGTTAAAGCCCTGGACAACCAAAACCAAAGTATATTGATTGTCACAAGTATTAGTGGTGCAAGTCTCAGGTTAATACTAAATACACCTACCCTGATTCGGACTTCCATACACACATAGTCATACTACCAATGGAATTCCGAGGGGTCTATCCAGAGCGAAGCTGTTTCCGTACCATCGGTAAACACAACCTCATATTACACTTGCATGAGTATCATATACCCAAATATATGAGAACTATGCCATTATGCTCCCACAACGCGCATAAGTGTAATACTAGTCTTTTCCGTATTATCGATGTCTAATCTCGATAATACTCCGACTAGGGATATTTAATGATTAAACCTTCGTGGATTGATACTGTCTCATATCATCTCAATACAGAACTAATCATTAGGAACTTTTATCATTATACATCTTGGTAATCTAATTACAAATGATAAAAGAGCAATTTCCTTTGTCACATAGTTAATTTGTACAACAACACCATGATCTGTACAAATAGTGATGCTATGGGTCATAATTGTCCAACAGTTTCATTCAACTTCAACCTCCCTTTCTCGGAGCTATTGAACATATATTCTCTTACTCATTCGAACTTTATCCTCACATGGCCTAAACATGATCCTTCTTTTGAGTCATGTTTCCAACATATATTGTTGCATACAGATACCCACATTTTCCTTAAGGAACATGGCTTCCTTTCTCTTATTGAGCTTTCGTTGGCTTTGCCCTCTTTTGATTGAAATTTGTTTCCCGTCTCACTGCTCTTCTGGTCTTCCAACTACAACGTCTTCCTCTTCCCTTCCGGTCCTTTCACCATTACCCTTCGCGATATCAGTGATTTGACTGGGCTGGCCCCGTTCGGTGTGACCATTTCGGCCTGTACTTCCTTTCGCTTCCTCTCTCATTCAATGGATTTTTCATCCTTTTCATCTTATTCGGCCTTTATTCGTGCGTTATCTGAATTGGTCGGTCCGGTCTCTGTGTTAAAACGTACTGCTTTCCTTTATTACTGGCTTTGTAAATATATCATTTGTGCGCCTAGTCAGAAGCCTGTGGCGGGCTATCTCTCTATATCATCGGACCTTGCCAACAGTCGTCATTTGGACTTGGTTTCCTTTCTATTGGCTGCCATTTACAGGGGGTTGGCTGTTCTCCAAAAATTGCTTCGGTCTAGGATTTCACCGATCGCCTATGGCCCCCTTTGGCTCGTCCAACTTTGGCTTAGGGCCTACTTTCCAGTCTTTGGCTCAATCGAGTCGAATCATTTGTATTAATGTGCCGGTCTTCTCTTCGCCCAATTCGGGCCAAACTCCCTCATTCCTCATACAGTTTTCGACTACTTTTACACTCTCTCGGGTCTATTCTTTATTCCCTTTCACTTTGGGCGACATCTCTTCTTTTGTCCATCAACTTGTTAAGTTCCTAATTAGGTCACAAGAATCATCCAAATCAAGCATAAAAACGCATGAATACATCAAGGAATTATGGCGGAATACATACTCACATTGATTGGTTTGATGCTGGGAAGAACAAGTCACTTTTTCCTCCTTGTTGGAGCTCGGTTTTGGCCTTCTTGGAGCTACTGAACTGCACGTTTTTGGGCTGTGAAAATCCTCCAATTTTCGGCCATTGAAGACCTCCATTAAAGCTCCAAGCTTTGAGATTCCAAGCTCACAAAATCACTTCCCTATCACCTTAGGAAGACTCAAGGTGTGCTAGCACTTTGTTTTGCCACAAAACCATTAATCTTGCTTCTCCTTAGATTCGGCAGAACCAAAATAAGAAGGAAAAGAATTGGCTCAAAGCCGTGTGAGAGAGATAAGAAGTTTTGGCTCCAAAGTTGTAAAACCGTGAACCATTACAAGAGAGAGAGAGAAAAGCTTTTACATTTTGTTTTATATATTTACCAAGTAAATAATAAATAAAACATATATCACTTTTAATACAAAAGTCAAAAAGCAATAAATAAATAATGTTATATTTCATTTCAAGCTTTTAAAAGCTTTTCACCAACTCAAAACAACTATTCACATCAAATCCATCCACTTTAATAAAGTGACAACATGTTATGTCACATCACTCAAAGTGACAAGTGACTTGACGATTGATGCAACTAGCGATTTGACACTTGATGTGACTTGCGTGCCGCGCTCGAATTCGAAATATGAATGAACTCGAAATCACTCTTGAGCTCGGATTCGCTAATTCCAAATTAACGAATTTTCCGTCACGTCGTAATTAAATGATTACACCTAGCTAAATCACTACTCACGTCGCTAACGAATTAATTCTAAATTAATTCGTTTGCCCGAATTAAAATCTAATTTCAATTCCGCGTCGAAATCTAATTTCGTTATAATATATCGAATATATTAATTTATCGATTAATTCCAAATTAATCGTTCTCTCTCTTTAACGATATTTCATCCGAGATAAAATATCTCCGTAATTAATCCCAGATTAATTTTCTCTCTCATCGAATTAGTCCTAGATTAATTAAAGCGTGAGTCATACGTCATCGGTGAATCTTCAGGAACCGACCCATGAGATCTCCGGATATGTTGGCAGGAAATACGGTCGTCGGACTGTCCGAACACGTAAGTACCTCGTACTACGTTTATACCGATTTACAAGACAAGGTTGGCTTCTAGCAAAGCGCCATGCCTACCCAATTCTCCAGAAATATTCTTACATGAATATATAGATCTGTATCAGGCGTAGTATACAAAGTATTGTGCATATCGGCCCAGTATCGGATAGTCACGTGCTAGGCCTGGGGCTGGATTTATGTCTGCCCCGTACGAAGCACATGTCGGATGTCTGGTAACTAGTCTCTATAATCGGATATACATGACCTTGTCATAATATCCCGATGGCCGCGCAGCACTTAAGAGCACTAATACCGTATCCTGCGTGACATCATCTCCACTATGACTGGAGTGATACTTCCGTCTTGACATCACACCCAATACACTACGATTCGCTGATAAACCCAGAAGAGGTGTACACAGAACCGGTTAAAACCCTGGACCACCAAAACCAAAGTTTACCGATTGTCGTAAGTACTAGCGATGCAAGTCTCAGGTTAAGACCATACACACCTACCCTGATGTCGGACTCCCATAGACACATAGTCATAATACCAATGGGATTCCGAAGGGTCTATCCAGAGCGAAGTTGTTTCCCGTACCATCGGTGAAACACAACCTCCTATCGCACTTGCATAAGTATCCTATACTTAAATATATGAGAACTATGCCGTTGTGCCCTCACAACGCGCACAAGTGCAATACTAGCCTATTCCACATTATCGATGTCCAGTCTCGATAATACTACGACTAGAGATATTTAATGATTAATCCTTCATGGACTGATACTGTCTCATATCATTCTCAGTCCAGGAACTAATCATATGGACCTCTCTTTATTTAATACATCTAAGGTGATCTAATCACAAATGATGAGAGCGCAATTTCCTTGTCACATAGTTAATTTGTACAACAACACTATGATCTGTATAAATAGTGACGCTATGAGTCATATTATCCAACACAACTTCCCAAGTCGAAGGAAGATGAGTCGATCCATCACATATGGCGCAAGTTTTTGTGCAGCCGCGATCTGATCCATGATATTCTGACTGGGGCCAATGGCAAGGCTGGCGTGGAGGTATATTCTCCTAACTTCACTGCCTGCCAATTTGGTCTCGTCCAAGGATGGCCCATCCCATTATTTTTCTCTCGTTCTCCCACACCAGAACGTTTCAAGGTTCTTTCACTTTCTGATATTGAGCGATGCCTGTCTGAGACTCGCTCTTTATCATCTTCTTTTTCATGCGTCTCTTTTTCCTTTTGCACATCGATCCATCCTCTTTTTGACCGTTTTTGGCCGTCTAGTCGAGAAAGGCTGTTTTCTTTGCCCGTAGCCTTGGTTTTTTCGAGCATCCCCTTGAAGCCTTTCGAAACGATCGGGCACAAGAAGCATTCTGAAAGAGTCAGACCGAAGAAGATAGGCTCCAAACAAGTTAAACGGAGGCAGCTTTCTCCCACTCACAGCTCGAATTCATACGAACCATCTTCTGCCATGCCCGAAATGACTCCAAATCTGGGGCCTGAAGCTTCTATGGTTGAAGATCCACTGGGGGAATCGAACCTACCGCGGTCTCAGTCATTCAAATTCTATCAAATGAGGATGAATCGATCGAGATTCCAATCATTAAGCACCCAAAATGGGATGAAGTAGCTGATGCCATCTAGGTATATGGTCAAGTATAGTGTTAGATCGTTCACGCCCGTTTATTGATGAAATCTCAAGGGACCATCCCTTATTTGAATGTCGCCCATTGGACAATTCTGTCCCAACTGTGCAGGACCCAGATGAAGAGTCTGTTCGGCCAGAGGTTGAGCCTATTTGGTATGATGATGGGCGGGCCTCTTTAGCGTCATCTCAAATGGCTTTATCCTTTGGTACGTAGATTGGCTGCTGCGGGGCTTAGGGGGAGTTATAGGGATGTATATGGCCTTTTTAGTTTGGCCGAATTGGAATTACTGGAAGAGGCTCGGTCTATGTATAAAGACGATGTACTTCGTCATATTTATGAAGAGATGGAAGTTATTCATATTTCTGAATATTTCAATTATGATTCTTCTGCAGAGGCTCAGCCAGCATCCATACCGTGACAATCATCACCTCCACGGGCAGTGTCCCCGGCCCCTTCAATGCCACAAACTTCAGCTCCTGAATGACCGTCGTCCTCGGCTCCTCTGCCCTCTCCTCCTCGTGCGACATCTCATGTTCTTTTGGTGCAGGAAACTCTCTGCTTTTGACTGAACTTCATCATCAACTCCTTTGTCTACACCTCTTTGGCCGGTATCTCATGTCCCTTCAACTCAACAAACCGCTGCCCCTGAACGGCCGTCATCTTCGGCCCCTCTGTCCTCTCATCTTCGGGTGACATCTTCCATTCTCCCGCCCCAATCTCCTAGGGGAGAGCCTCCATTACCACTTGAGGTTCCTATGGCAACAGCCGTTGAGCCGTCCAGTTCTGCTCACAGACCCGAAGCTGTAAGTGATTCTTCCTTATCTTTTCCCTTTTTTTCCTGATTAACTAATTGCGGCTCTTTTTTTAAACAGACATATGATCCATTCTTGTAGTCGGACCAAGATATTTTGAACGATCTTGATCGGTTAGCCTCTGTCCCGTCCATGCCTCCCTCGTCTCCGGCCCAGGCTACTTGATGAGTGGTAAATCTATCACTATTTTCCACTCATTTAACCTAATATTTGTATAGTTTCTTGAGTTTTGTGAATATTTTGATGTGTTTTGTGTTATTTTGTACATAAATAAAGTTTCAGGACATTCTGGAGGTGATTTGGAGCCAAAACAGTGAAAATTGGAAAAAAAATGCATTTTGGTAATTTTGGCACGTCACGACGCTCAAGTTGCGTCGTGATGCCTAACATGCGTCTCAAGCTTTCTAATGTGCGCCGGGTCCACATGTCAAAATCTGAGAAGTTTGAATTTGCTAACATGCGCCATGCACCGTGCCACGTGTCACCATCATAGCCGATCTGCTAACGTGCATCGTGCCATGTGTCATCATCCTATGGTGCCGATAATCGCCATCGCCACGTGTCAGCCACGTCATCATCCACGTCAGTAGAAGACTGAGTCAACTTGCCACATTTCAGCCACGTCATCATCAGGAAATCACAAAGTGCCACGTGTCATAATCCTACGGTGCCGACAATCACTTTCACCACGTGTTGCCATGTCAGCACCACGTCACTGCCACGTCAGCATAATTATTGAGTTAATCATCCATAATTGCCACATCAGCGGATAATAATTTACGTGGACCAATCACGTGTTGACATATCATCACGTTGCGACGCAAGAAGAAACTTTGGCGTCGCAACGCGGGATGCTTACCGGGGCTTATAAATAGAGCTCAAAATTTCAGTTTCAGATGTACCTTCCTCTTTGTAATTCTCTGAATAAATAAGGAGTTTGTAACTAATTTTTAATTACTTTCTGTAATAATAAGTTACTTTCTTTACTTTTTCAGTTTTTACTATTCAACTATGAGGAGGTAACTTCCCCATGCTATGGTGAAAGATAATTCTTTTACTATTTCTATTTATATTAATCTCCCGTAATTATAATATATTCACTATTTAAAATTTGACTTAATGAGGATACCGTTATATTGGCCGGTTGGTAATTGATATTAAATTGGTTTTAATTTGACTATGCAAGGATACCGTCTGGTTGGTCGATTGGTAATTTACGCCTATATGGCTGGATTATGGACAAATATTGTTACCGCCTTAATGGCTGGTTGGACTTAATTTGACTTAATCAGGGTACCGCCAATATGGCTGGTTGGTAATGTTATCACAAGTTTATATATTATATTATAGGAGATATCTAAAATAGTAGTAGTAAAAGTAATTCCTTTTACCTTAGAATTTTATTTTAGTTTATTTTACTTTTCAGTATTTACTTTACCGCATTTACTTTTCAGCATTTTTACTTTATGTCTTTTAAGTTTTTACTAGTTCTAGTTATGTGTCGTAATTAAGTTAGTTATCTAGGGTTGTGATGAATTCCAATATCACCGGTTTATAAGGGGTTAAATTATAGTTTGGGTAATATAAAGATTTATTTATTGAGTCTTAATCTTAATGCTTTTTAATTAACTGGCCATTAATAAAATTGAACTGGTAAACATAAAATGAACTTGGAAAAGAGATTTTAGGTTTAAGACCTTAGACTCAATAGCTCACGATCTTCCTTGAGGATATATAACCCTTTAATAGATTTCCTTACAGGATAGAAATATACCTGTCGGGCAGGGGTAACCATAATTGGAACTTAATCTTAATGAATCCAGGTAATTTGGTTGACATAGACATATGATTCAATTGGGTTATATTGGGTATTTGTAATTGACCATCGGAATAGGCTTTTACATAATTTAGTGTTCCGGGTTAGTAAATCAATACATTACCCAACTGTAAGATAATCACTTCATCTTTAAATAATATTGGAAGGATTCACAACCCTGGATAGTTTTATAAATTTGAATTTTTCTTCAGTTTTCTTTCACGCAAATTTTATTTACTTGTTTTTAAGTTTAAAAATCCATCACCATTTCAAATCAATCAATCAACCTGTTAGATACTAGTAATCATTTGACCTCTTAAAATTAATAGATTATGTATTAAGTCCTCGTGGGATCGATACTTTTTATACAACTTGAACGATACGTGCGCTTGCGTTATACGCGTGTGAAAACGCCGGTCAAGTTTTTGGCGCCGTTGCCGGGGACTTATTTATCTTTTATTATCAGTTTTGAGGTTAGATATTTTTACTTGTATCTAATTTCTTTTTGCTTGTGATTTTTGTTTCACTTGTTTCAGGTTCTCAGACACTACATGAGACGAACTAGAAGCTTTGAAATCCGTCCGCTTGACCCAGAGATTGAAAGAACCATCTAACAGTTAAGAAGGGAAAGGTGAGAAGGCCAAGAAGCAATTATTAACATGGAACCTGAACCTTTGGAGGTTACACCACCAATTCCTATTCGAGACAAAACCATTCCGGTGATAGATGGCCTCATTTCCTGTATTGTACTTCCTTCCTTACCAGCAAATGCAGGTGACATCAAAACTTGCATTCAGATGATTCAACAGTCAGTTCAGTTTGGGGGGAATGCAACTGAAGATCCTAATGCCCACATCAGCAACTTCCTGGAAGTTTGCGGCACATTCAATTACAACCGAGGAGCTGAGGAAGCAGTGAGACTGCGAGTTTTTCCATATTCCTTGAAGGACAGAGCTAAAGCTTGGCTATATTCACTACCAGCTGGTTCCATCACAACTTGGAACACTCTAGCCACCAAATTCCTTCCAAAGTACTTTCCACTAGCTAGAACAGTAAAACTGAGGAATGACATCACATCCTTTGTACAACAAGATTCAGAATCCCTTTACAAAGCTTGGGAAAGGTACAAAGATTTGCTCTGGAAATGTCCTCACCATGAGATTCCAAAATGGCTTCAAGTCCAAACTTTCTATAATGGACTTTCTGGACTGATGAGAACCACAATTGATGCTACTGTTGGAGGAGCTTTGATGGAAAAAATGAGAAGATCAAGCCTGAGACCTAATCGAAGAAATTGCCAACAATAATTCATTGTGGCCAATAGAAAGGAGCATGATTCAAAGAATTACAAGAATTTATGAAGTTGGAGCAAATACAGCAGTTAGTGCCAAGCTGGATCAGATATGCAAATTCATGGAGACTCTCAGCACGCAAAGCAATATTGGAGCCACAAGTTCACCATATAGAGGAACACCAGAACCAAACCAACTTGAAGAGACGGTGAATTATGTCAACAATTTCAATAAACAGGGGAACAATCCATATTCCAACACCTACAACCCAGGGTGGAGGAATCATCCTAACTTTTCATGGAGAAACAATTCGGGGCAAAAGAACTATCCACCACCTGGATTCCAGCAACAGAACAAAGGCCAGGAACATGAAAAAGAACCAATAATGGCAGAAGTGCTAGCTCAGTTAAAAAAATATGAAGCTATGTTTCAAAGCCAATCAGGTTCTATCAAAGCACTGGAGAATCAAATTGGACAACTGGCCAATGCTCAGAGTTACAGACCACCAGGAAACCTTCCTAGCAACACAGAGCCAAATCCAAGGAACCGAGGGAATGAGCAATGTCAAGCCATTACCTTGAAAAGCGGTACTGAAATCAACAAAGATGTTGGAATCAAAGCAACAGTTGAAGAAGTTCCTAAAGATGCAGTTCCACAGATGGAGGAAAAAGAAGCAAATGAAAAAGAAAAAGATCAAATCACTCAACCTCCACATTTTCCACAGCGTCTACAGAAAAACAAACTGGACAAGCAATTTGCTCGATTCCTGGAGGAGTTCAAAAAGCTGTATATCAACATCCCATTTGCAGAAGCATTGGAAGAAATGCCGGGCTATGTCAAATTCATGAAAGACATTCTTTCACGAAAACGAAGATTGGGAGATTACGAGACAGTAGCATTGACAGAAGAATGCAGTGCCATCATTCAAAGGAAACTTTGTTAGGAATATGCCCTATACCCAACTTGTGGATGGGCTATATGTACATGTATTTGTAATATTTTCATTAATTAATAAAATGGAAATCTTTATTATATGTGTCTTACATAACTTATATGAATTATCAACACTATAATAAAGCCCTTGGAGTAATAAGACGATGGCTTCCACGCCTTATGAGAATCATTACTCTTAAATGTTCATAGTCATAGTTTTGTGAATAACCTGGGCGTTCACAAAATAGAAAGACTAGCATGATGATATGATCTGCCCTTAAGTGGGGTAGCCGATCTCATAGGCTACTAGCGGAGATCTGTCCGCTTGGTGTATCACATTGATGCAAGAGTTGCTCGTGTCCATCGAACTGACCGCCGAAAGTTTTCATATGGAGTGTTTATCCCATGTGTCTGTGAGAACTTTCATGTATCGATTATATGACTAGTCTTTAGACTTGAGGTCTTTACAATCTTATATGTGGATCAAATAACTTTGACATTCTCCTTCCCCGGTTCAAAAGATCCGGTCATAAGGGTATGATTGGGTCATTTGGTGAAACACATGAAGCTTGTAAAGATACAACAGAGAATCGCCACTCTCTCGGATAATATGTTCTTATAAGAGTAGTATTCCAGTTCGCGAGTTGATATGTGTGATCAAAGCTTGAGACTGTGGCCACAGCGAAAGAATCATGTGAGATTCTTGGGTTAGCACGATTCATGACACTATCAACATCATACCTTTGACCATATGGGTAGACACTTTCCGTACCCTAGGTCAATAGGTGGGGATACAGTGAGGCGATGGACCGTATCATATGTAAATCGCATACAGAATGGGTATATATATCTTTCATTCTCATTTGGGGGCATTGACATGTTGCTAGATGTCAACCTTGGTCATTGAAATCGAACGACCATCTGATCGGAGGATAATTTATGTTCGATTAGATTATCACGATTCATTTCATGTCCAACTTGAGGGGAACCCAAAAGGTCACACACAACAAAGTCAAAATCAATGGTTAACAGTGCACAATACATATTTAACAGCATATATGATTGCTGTAGGAATTGGTCATAAATGGTTCAATATGTTTAATTATTGAACAGATCATTTATGAGGTTCCATAGTGGCTTAAGGATTGGTGAATGACGATAGGGGTACTTTGGGAATTGGAATAAATAAAAATAAATAAATAAATAAAAAGTTACTATTCACGTGAATAGTAATGCGTGAATAGTAACTCGTGAATATTAAATTTTTTTAATTTTTTTTGTTATTTGTTTTGAATTCCAATTCGGCCCAAACTCTTATTAGGGTTTTATAATCTCATTAAACCACTAAATTAAGATCCAATGGCTAGGATTAAATTAGTTTTTATCCCACATCGGATTCTTAATTAACTTTGTTGTCTTTGGAGCACTATATAAACCCAAAGAATTCTTCACAAATCTTTGCGCCAAACCTTTCATATATTGGGTTTATATAAGTGAGCAACTCTAAAGTTTAAGAGTAAGCCACTGATTTTGAGGATCCTTAAGTCTAATTGACTAGAGGAACCTCGAGTTAAAAGTTTTGAGGTATTTGCCCAGGCTAGCACCAAGGGCCAAATACCCGTGCACTCAAGGCGTAGTCTTGCCGTTGAGTTTTGACTTTGGTGTGTGCATCTTTGGAGGCCACACACTTGAGTGACTATTTGGAACGTGAAGAGCTTGCTGAGTTCGAGAAAAGCTGGTAGATTGGAGGGAGGACTGGAGGAGTCTACGGTTCAAGTAAGTCCTTTTTCTTTCTTTATTTTAATTAGAGTTCTTATGATAGTTAGCATGTTTAGGTTTATGTTCTTTGCATGTTTTATGAGTTTTATGCTTAGAATATATAGTAACATGCCTAGCCTTGTAGAATAATAAACACAAATGGGTCTTGGGCAAAGGGAAAACGGCACATAATTTTATTTTTCCACTGCGCACTCGCGGCCGCTTCCCAATAGTGTTATCAGCGCGCCATTTTTATTTTGATTAGTTCTCACTCATTTGAACTCGAAATTGGGTGTTTAAAAGCTCGTTGGAAAGATAACACCCTGAACTTAATTTTAGGCACAAGTTTTGCATGATTTGGGTAAGATTTGAATTGTGAAACTGCTTTTAAAGTTCACGGGTCTGGAGAAAAACGTGAATAGTAAAATTATTTGAATAAAATAAAATACAATATCATAATTAAATATTAATCGAAGTTATTTAATGCCTAAAATAATTCCAACATATTAAAACTCATATGCTTGATGATTCTATGTATGATTAGAATTGGCATGATTATTTTAGGGTGCAAGCATCTAGAGACTTTCTAAGGAATAGAGAGTGTATTTCTTATCCCTTAGCTAAGTAATTATTCTGTGATGAACTTAGAGATTTATTACCTTTAAGGCTAATAAATATAAATCACTTGTTTATAATAAAAGACGTTATAAAAGATACAAGTGGTGTGGGACCAAGGCGTTAATAAAACTTTCCAAACTAAAGTTAATTTAACCAAAGGTATTACTAGAGTTAGATAATGATTTGGTGTCTTCCTTCACTAACTACCTTTTTATAGCCAAAAGGAAAAGCTGTGAAGGCATCTAGATAATCATTTACTCAAAGCTTACCTTAAAGCATATTTAAAGTGTTGGACTAATTTGGAGGATCTATTGTTTATTCCTGTCACCAAAACGATAAGAGCCTAAGAGGTAAGGGTATTTAAGAGAGTTCGCTCCACCCTCCCTCTGGGGAATTTTCAATGGAGGAATCCATTTGACAGTTATTCACTTAAACTTGCTAAAATCCTCAATAATAATTGAAGTCTAAAATTTGCCTCCCATTGTAAAGTATAGACCCAAATGGCTTAAACCGTATTGGCAGGACTAGGCTTTACCAGACTGACCAATACCAATTTGTCCCTAAATCGTACTATTGACAATGGTTTGACTTTCTGAGTCATAAGACGCAGCGACCCTTAGTCGTGGTCTTATAACTTAGTGGCAAAGATTGGGTGTCCACAAGGACTAGCATAAGATATGACATGTTTGATTGCCCAACCCAATGATCAATGAATTGTGATTTATATCATAAATTGATTAGGAACCTACCTAATTACCGTATTTTATAACGACCGGCCCTAGTCAGAGTTATGAAATGATGATAATGGGATCTTTGCCCACAAGAAATCCATTATATTTGGGTTAATGCGATTAGCTTAAAATTTTAAAATAATTGAGTGGAAGCAACTTCATAATATTAAAAGCCCATGTTATTATGAAACATTAATGAAAACATATTCCTAATTTTAACATTCTCTCTTAAAAGGTGGGTTAAAATATTTCACAAACATTCAAATGGCAAATAGAGTATCACTTCGTTCTGTACTTGATGAGCATAAGCTCAAAGGGGACAACTACAATGACTGGTTTAGATATCTTAAAATTGTCTTACGACAAGAAAAGATTTTCTATGTTCTTGAAAGATCATTTCCCCTTGAACCCGCAGAAGATGGTGACCAAAATAAATTCGATGCTTGGAAGAAACACATCGATGATGATGAGCAAGCAGTTTGCATAATGTTTGTCTCTATGTCGGACGAACTTCAGAAAGCTCACGAAGATATGGATGCTCAAACCATCATCTTTCACTTGAAGGAGTTGTATGCAACTTCCGTTCATACCGTGAGATTCCAAGTGTCATGTACCTTATTCCAAACAAGGTATAAGGAAGGATCTGTTAGTGGATATGTGCTTAAGATGATTGGCCACATTGAAAAATTGGCCAACCTCAGGTTCATCATGGATCATGAGATATGTCAGGATCTAATTCTTCAGTCCTTACCAAAAGAATTCTCTAACTTTATTATGCAGTTTCATCTGTCTGATAAAGAAGCTACTTTAGCAGAATTGCACAATCTGATAAAGCAAGTAGAGAAGGACTTGAAACCGGTGCTTAAAACCTCCATCATGCTTACGGGTACAGACCTGAAGCCATGAGGCCCAAAGAAAAATAAGGGCAAGGCTAAGGCTCCAGATCACCTAAAGCCCCATGGTAAGGTGGAGAAGAAAAATGGGAAGGGGAAATGTTTCTTTTGTGGAAAGAAATGTCATTGGAAGAAAGAATGCAGATTCTTGAAAGCCAAGGAAGCTAGGGAAGCCCAAGAAGCCCAATGCTTCAGGTACGTTGTATATGATTGAACTATATTCTCAAAAATCTGAACCTTCTACTTAGGTGCTTGACACCGGTTGTGAGACTCACTTGTGTAACAATGTGCAGGGCCTGAGAAACAGTAGGAGACTCCATCATGGGGAGGTTAACTTACGCATGGGTAATGGAGCAAAACTGGCTGCATTGTGTGTGGGGACTTATTCATTAGTTTTGCCGAATGATTTAGTTTTAGACTTAGAAGATTGTGTTTATGTACATTCTCTAGTAAAGAACATCATTTCAATTTCTTCTTTATGTAATAAAGGCTTTTCATGCCTAATAAGTTGTAATGAATGTTCTATTTATTTCAATGAAATAAAATATGGAGATGGTATTTTGAATAATGGTATCTATGGCTTACAAACTAACAAAGAATGTTCAACCTCTAATATATAAAATGTTAACTCGAATAATCTCAATGAATCACTTCTATGGCACAGTCGCTTAGGTCATATCAATGAAACAAGATTAACTAAGCTACATAAGGATGGGTATTTCAAACCCTTCAAATATAAACCTTATGGAACTTGTGAGTCTTGTTTACTTGGTAAAATGACCAAATTACCCTTCAAGGTAAAGGACAGCGTGCAGCGGAGATATTAGAACTCATACACTCTGATGTATGCGGACCAATGTCAGTCACCGCTAGAGGTGGATTCTCCTACTTCATTACCTTTTCGATGATCACTCGCGATATGGGTAGTGTACCTTATGCGGTACAAATCTGAAGCCTTTGAGAAATTCAAAGACTTCAAAGCTGAAGTAAAAAACAGCTTAATAAAAGTATTAAGTCACTAAGGTCTGACCGAGGTGGTGAATACTTAAGCAACGAATTTCAAGATTACTTGAGAGAAAATGGCATTGTTCCCAGTGGACTCCTCCGGAACTCCACAGCATAATGGGGTCTCCGAAAGGAGAAATCGGACATTATTAGATATGGTTCGATCAATGATGCCATGCACGGATCTACCTCTTTCATTTTGGGGTCTTGCTTTAGAAACTGCAACACTACTACTAAACCAAGTTCCTTCCAAGACTGTTAGTCAAACACCATATAAGTTATGGTCCGGGAAACGTCCTAGTCTTAGTTATCTAAGAGTTTGGGGATGTGACGCATATGCAAGCTCACACAAACTAAAAAATTGGATGATAGGGTAGTTAAATGTAAGTTTGTAGGATATGCCTTGAACTCAAGAGCATACGTGTTCTACGTCCCAAATGAACAAAGATATTTGTCTCACGAAATGCTAAATTTCTAGAGAATGAATTCCTTCTCATGAAATATAGTGGGAGTAGACTTGACCTCGATGAGGTATGAGAAGAAAAAACTAACATAGAACTAAACCCCAGACCCCTCAAAAGGACAGCGACGGAACAACCACAAGGTTATGAACTCAAAGGTCTCGTAGGAAAGACATGAGCCTGAAAGATATGGTTTCCATATTGCTGAGGAACATGATCATGTCATTGATAATGATGATCCCACCAGTTATGACGAAGCAATGCGTGACATTGATTCAGTCAAGTGGCTTGAGGCCATGAAATCCGAAATAGACTCTATGTATCAGAATCAAGTCTGGGACTTGGTAGATGCACCTGAAGGGATAAAACCCATAGGCTTAAGTGGATTTACAAGCATAAAACTGATGCAGAAGGCAACATCCAAACCTATAAGGCTAGGTTGGTGGGAAAGGTTATAGACAAATCCAAGGAATTGACTATGAGAAAACCTTCTCGTCTGTTGCAATGATAAAGTCCATTCGAATTTTACTGGCACTAGCTGCACACTTTGATTATGAGATTTGGCAGATGGATGTCAAAATAGCTTTCCTTAATGGGAACCTCGTAGAGGAAGTCTATATGACACAACCTAAGGGGTTTGCATCTAAGGATGATCATAATAAAGTATCCAAGCTTAAACGATCCATTTATGGACTCAAGCAAGCCTCCAGAAGTTGGAATATACGATTGATGAGACAATCAAAGAATTTGACTTCATCAAAAATGTAGACGAGCCTTGTGTTTACAGGAAAAGTAGTGGGAGTGCTGTTGTATTTCTTGTATTATATGTCGATGACATATTAATCATCGGGAATGATATTCCCATGATGCAAGCCACCAAAATGGTTATCTCAGAATTTCTCCATGAAAGATTTGGGAGAAGCAGCCTACATCCTCGGCATTAAGATCTACCGTGATAGATTAAGAGGTTGTTAGGACTTTCTCAATCTATGTACATAGATAAAGTTTTGAAAAGATTCAAAATGGAAGATTCCAAAAGAGGTAATTTACCTACTTGTCATGGAATCAAATTATCTAAGGAGCAATGTCCACATACTCCTTCAGATAGAGAGCGTATGAGTAGGATCCCTTATGCTTCAGCAATAGGATCGATCATGTACGCCATGCTATGTACAAGACCTGATGTCTCTTATGCTCTTAGCATAACGAGCAGGTATCAGGCAATCCTGGTGAGCAACACTGGGCAGTTGTCAAAACAATCCTCAAGTATCTAAGAAGAACTAAGGATATGTTTTTGACATACGGAGACTGTTCTGAGATGAAAGTCATTGGTTACTGTGATGCGAGCTTTCAGACCGATAGGGATGACAGCAGATCGCAAATAGGATATCTGTTTACTTTAAATGGTGGTGCTGTCAGTTGGAAAAGCTCAAAGCAGTCAACTACAGCGGACTCCACCACTGAAGCTGAGTATATTGCAGCATCTGAGGCAGCTAAAGAAGCAGTCTGGATAAAGAAGTTCATCACGGAACTGGAAGTGATTCCCGCGATAAAGAATGGCATCACGATGTACTGTGACAACATAGGCGCCATTGCTCAATCAATGAACCAAGGTCCCACCAAAAATCCAAGCATGTACTCAGGCGCTTTCATCTCATCATGGAGATTGTTGAGAGAAAAGAAGTTGTTATAGAGAAAATACCCACAGAAGATAATCTTGCAGATTCTCTGACTGAAGTGCTGACTCAACAAAAGCATGATAGGCACACCCGAGAGTATGGTGTCCAGATTCATACTAGTTGGCTATAGTGCAAGTGGGAGATTGTTAGGAATATGCCCTATACCCAACTTGTGGATGGGCTATATGTTCATGTATTTGTAATATTTTCATTAATTAATAAAATGACAATCTTTATTATATGTGTCTTACATAACTTATATGAATTATCAACACTATAATAAAGCCCTTGGAGTAATAAGACGATGGCTTCCACGCCTTATGAGAATCATTACTCTTAAATGTTCCTAGTCATAGTTTTGTGAATAACCTCGGCGTTCACAAAGCGGAGAGACTAGCATGATGATATGATCCGCCCTTAAGTGGGGTAGCCGATCTCATAGGCTACTAGCGGAGATCCGTCCGCTTGGTGTGTCATATGGATGCATGAGTTGCTCGTGTCCATCGAACTGACCGTCGAAAGTTTTCATATGGAGTGTTTATCCCATGTGTCTGTGAGAACTTTCATGTATCGATTATATGACTAGTCTTTAGACTTGAGGTCTTTACAATCTTATGTGTGGATCAAATAACTTTGACATTCTCCTTCCGCGGTTCAAAAGATCCGGTCTTAAGGGTATGATTGGGCCATTTGTTGAAACACATGAAGCTTGTAAAGATACAACAGAGAATCGTCACTCTCTCGGATAATATGTTCTTATAAGAGTAGTATTCCAGTTCGCGGGTTGATTTGTGTGATCAATGCTTGAGACTGTGGCCACAATAGAAGAATCATGTGAGAATCTTGGGTTAGCACGATTCATGACACTATCAACATTATACCTTTGACCATATGGGTAGACATTTTCTGTACCCTAGGTCAATAAGTGGGGATACAGTGAGGCGAGGGACCGTATCATATGTAAATCGCATACAAAATGGGTATATATATCTTTCCTTATCATTTGGGGGCCTTGGCATGTTGCTAGATGTCAACCTTGGTAATTGAAATCGAACGACCATCTGATCGGAGGATAATTTATGTTCGATTAGATTATCATGATTCATTTCATGTCTAACTTGAGGGGAACCTAAAAGGTCACACACAACAAAGTCGAAATCAATGGTTAACAGTTCACAGTACATATTTAACAGCATATATGATCGCTGTAGGAATTGTTCATAAATAGTTCAATATGTTTAATTATTGAACATATTATTTATGAGATTCCATAGTGGCTTAAGGATTGGTGAATGACGATAGGGGCACTTTGGGAATTGGAATAAATAAAAATAAAAAAATTACTATTCACGTGAATAGTAACACGTGAATAGTAACTCATGAATAGTAATTTTTTTTAATTTTTTTGTTATTTGTTTTGAATTCCAACTCGGCCCAAACTCTTATTAGGGTTTTATAATCTCATTAAACCACTAAATTAAGATCCAATGACTAACATTAAATTAGCTTTTATCTCACATCGGATTCTTAATTAACTTTGTTGTCTTTGGAGCACTATATAAACCCAAAGAATTCTTCACAAATCTTTGCACCAAACCTTTCATATATTGGGTTTATATAAGTGAGAAACTCTAAAGTTTAAAAGTAAGCCACTGATTTTGAGGATCCTTAAGTGTAATTGACTAGAGGAACCTCGAGTTAAAAGTTTTGAGGTATTTGCCTAGGCTAGCACCAAAGGCAAAATACCCGTGCACTCAAGGCGTAGTCTTTCCGTTGAGTTTTGGCTTTGGTGTCTGCATCTTTGGAGGCCACACACTTGGGTGGCTATTTGGAACGTGGAAGAGCTTGCTGAGTTCGAGAAAAGCTGGTAGATTGGAGGGAGGACTGGAGGAGTCTACGGTTCAAGTAAGTCATTTTTCTTTCTTTATTTTAATTAAAGTTCTTATGATAGTTAGCATGTTTAGGTTTATGTTCTTTGAATGTTTTATGAGTTTTATGCTTAGAATATATAGTAATGTGTCTAGGCTTGTATAATAATCAAAACAAATGGGTCTTGGGCAAAAGGAAAGCGGCATATAATTTTAATTTTTCCGCTACGCACTCGCAGCCGCTTCCCAACAAACTTCCCCCAAAGTTGAAAGATCCTGGCAGTTTCACAGTCCTGTGCACCATCGGAGAACATTATATCGGTAAGGCTTTATGTGATTTAGGTGCAAGTGTTAATTTAATGTCTTTTTCTATTTACAGGAAACTGCAAATTGGAGAAGCAATACCTACCTCAGTCTCACTAGAACTTGCTGATAGAACGCTCACATTTCCGAGAGGAGTCGTTGAAGATCCGCTGGTCAAAGTTGACAAACTCATTCTTCCAGCAGATTTCATTATCCTTGACATAGAAGAAGACAAAGATGTGCCTATCATTCTTGGGAGACCATTCTTGGCTATAGGTCGAGCTGTGATTGACGTGCAAAAAGGAGAACTAACCATGAAAGTTCAGGACCAAGAAGTTACCTTCAATGTTTTCAAAGCCATGAAATTCTCGAGCGATGAAAATGAGGAAGAATGTTTCAGAATTGATGTTGTTGATAGTATAATCCAGGATACTGATACAATTCCCATGGACAAACTTGAAGCTTGCATCACCAACATGACTAATAGCGAGTTAGATGCTGAAAATCTGGAATGTATCAACTATCTTGACAAGCTGTTTCGTTTCAAAGCAACAACATAAGTTGAAAGTCTGGAACTCTCGAAGAAAGATCGAATCAAACCTTCGATTGAAGAACCACCTCGCTGGAGCTGAAGTTACTTCGAGTCATCTCAGGTATGCATTTCTTGGAAATTCTTCTGAATTACCCGTTTATTTATTCTTCACTGACATTAGAACATGAAGAAAAATTGTTGAGAGTGTTATGAGAGTACAAGAAAGCCATTGGCTGGACTATAGCAGACATTCGAGGCATTAATCCATCATTTTGCATGCAGAAGATCCTGATGAATGATGAGTACAAACCCATAGTGGAGCATCAACGGAGACTCAATCCAATCATGAAGGAAGTCGTGAAGAAAGAAATCATCAATGGTTGGATGCTGGCATCATTTACCCCATCTCAGATAGCACTTGGGTGAGTCCTATGCAGTTTGCGCCGAACATATGAGGAATTACTATGGTCACAAATGAAAAGAACGAGCTAATTCCAACAAGAACAATGACTGTAATGAGAGTATGCAAGGATTACCGGAAGCTGAACAAAGCCCCGAGAAATGACCATTTTCTGCTGCCATTCATTGATCAGATGCTAGACAGACTGGTGGGACATGAGTACTATTACTTTCTGGATGGATATTCAGGATACAATCAGATTGCCATCGCCCCAGAAGACCAGGAGAAAACCACTTTTACATGTCCGTATGGTACTTTTGCTTTCTGTAGGATGCCATTTGGATTATGTAATACCCCTACCACATTACAGCGTTGCATGATGGCCATTTTCTCAGACATGTTAGAGCAGAACATGGAGGTGTTCATGGATGACTTCTCTGTGTTTGGAGACTCTTTTGACCATTGCTTGCAAAATCTGGAACATGTATTACAAAGGTGTTAGACAGTAATGACCCATAGCGTCACTATTTTGTAAATGATATTGTATTATTGTACAAAATTACTTATGAAGTAATGAAATTGCCTTTTACCGTTTGTAATTTATTTACTTTGATATATAAATGGTAAAAGTCCCTATGATTATTCCGGATTGAGATGATATGAGACAGTATCAATCCATAAAGGTTTAATCATTAAATATCCCTAGTCGTAGTATTATCGAGATTGGACATCGATAATGCGGAATAGACTAGTACTGCACTTGTGCGTATTGTGAGGGCACAACAGCATAGTTCTCATATATTTGAGTATTGGATACTTATGCAAGTGCGGTAGGAGGTTGTGTTTTACCGATGGTACAGAAAACAGCTTCGCTCTGGATAGACCCCGCGGAATCCCATTGGTAGTATGTCTGCGTGTCTATGGGAGTCCGCTTCAGGGTAGGTGCATATGGTCTTAACCTGAGACTTGCATCGCTAGTACTTGCGACAATCGGTAGACTTTAGTTTTGGTCGTCCAGGGCTTTAACAGGTTCTGTGTACACCTCTTCTAGGTTTATCGGGAATCGTAGTGTATTGGGTGTGATGTCAAGACGGAAGTATCACTTCAGACATATGGAGATGATGATCGCGCAGGATACAGAACTAGTACTCTATAATGGTTGCAACCATCGGGATAATATGACAAGGTCAGGATTATCCGATTCAAAGAGACTAGTTGCTTGATGTCCGATATATGTATCGTACGGGGCAGACACATCTCCAGCCCCAGGCCTTACATGTGATCATCCGATACTGGATCAGTATACACTATACTACGGTATACTACGCCTGTTATAGATCTTATATTCCAGTAAGAATATTTCTAGAGATTGGGTAGGACATGGCGTTTTGCTAGAGGCTAACCTTGTCTTGTAAATCGGTAAAAACGTAGTACTTGGTACGTACGTGTTCGGATAGTTCGACAACCGGATTTACTGCCAACATATCTAGAGGTCTCTTGGGTCGCTTCCCGAAGATTCACCAATGACGTATGATTCGAACTCAATTAATCTTGGATTAATTGCGGAGAGATTTTATCTTGGATAAAGTACTATTCAAAGAGAGAGAAAGATTAATTTAGAATTAATCGTTAAAATTATTATATTCGATATAATAATCGAAAATTCGATTTCGACGCGAAATTAAAATTAGATTTTAATTCTGGCAAACGAGTTAATTTAGAATTAATTCGTTAGCGACGTAAATAATAATTTCACTAGGCGCAATTATTTATTTAAATTCGATTTAATTAACGTCGCGACGAAGTTCGGTATTTCGGAAATATCGAACCCGAACGCGTGAGTACGCGTGGGCCCACTTTCATTTGGGTTGTGTGGTGCCCACATGACACATGTCATTTTATGCATTATTTAATTGTTAATACATTGCATGGTGATAGTGTACAATACATTCAATGGTTTTGCATGGAGTTTGAGTGTTTGACACTCTAAGCCATTGCATGATTTGTGTCATAAGTTTATTATTAATTTAATAAATATTATGGCATAAATATAAATTGATTTTGTGACAAAATCATAACACTCTTCCTCTCCTCTCATGACCGAAACTTCACTGCAGTTTTGGCTCTCCATTTTTCTTCCATTTTCTTAAGAACTTGTGAAGAAAGTGTATAAGTTTAGAACTTTAATACACATCTTTGGCTAGCACCATCAAGGGATCATACAAAGGTGTTATGGGAAACTAATCTTTGAGCTTGGAGTGATCAACAAAGCTTGGAGCTTCTTTTTCTTACCTGGCCGAATCATCCAAGCACAAAGGAGGTGGTTTTATTTCATCAAAGCATCCGCATTCCGATCTTTGTGAGTATGATTCCGCCATACTTCATTATTGTTCATTCATTTATATATTTGTTTGCTCTTTTGATCTTGGGACATGGATTAGAATTTCCAACAATGGTATCATTGAGCTTAAAGAGCATGAAAAAATATTAGGGTAATATTTGGGCAAAATTGATTGAAGCATGATTTGATGATTTTGATTGATTAAGTATGCTTAATGTATGTTACATTATGTTATACATTATCAATTTCATGAAAAATAAATTGGATTAATTTTTCCCCTCTTGGAGAGGCTTGGCCGAATACTACCTAGACCATGGAGATGATGATTTGTTGTTTATAAGATCATTGGATGACTTTAAACGAACATAAAATGACGATTTGTGATTCGATTGGATTGAAAACGAAATCGGTAATTTTTCATCACCTTGGCCGAATGCATGGAAGAAGATTAGGGACTTGATTTTTTGATTAAATAATGTTGGACATGTATTTAAGATAAAAATATGATTAATGGATTAATTTGATATTTTGGAAATATTGATTTAAAGGATTAATCATGACATTACACTTTAATTAATTAAGTTATAAAATTTGGAATTTTAAAATTTGATTAATTGGGCTTAATTTTGAATTGGGCCTAAAACTATTATATTTGGACATAATGGGCTTGGTTGGACCAAGTAGGTTTGGGCAAATTGGATTGGATCCAAAAATGGGCCTAAATCACTCCATTAAGTCCAAATGTAATAAATGGGCTTTTATGTTTAATTGGGCCTTATGGGCTTGATATTGATTTTTATGGCAAATGAGGGTGATTCCTTATTGGGCTTGGAAATTGGGTTTGACCACATTGACCAAGGCCCAAGCCTAATGAAATCAATTGAAAGCCCATCGGACTTTAATTAAACGGACATTGGATGTTGATTGGGCTTTGAGACCCGATAGAATTAGATTTGGAATCTAAGTCATAAAAGCACAATAAAAGTGTAAATATTTAATTTGGAATTAAATATAAGGATTAGTATTGAATACGACTTAAATTGGATTTGACGAGTAGTTCGATATAATTCGTGAATTCATACTATAAGTATTTATTCTCAAATTGAGTTGGACTCGCGCAAATGCAAACAATTGTTTGAACATTGTATTGTCACCTAATTAAAGACTAATTAATTGGATTTGATTGGTTGTATAACATGCCTTGAATGATGAATGTGGATGTAATGTATGAATAGTGTATATCGGATGGATATTAGAAGGGAAGGGTAATTTTAGAAATTATTGTAAATTCAGAATTTATAATTGGACCTGCGTGTCCAGCCTTTCTCTTATTATCTCTTTGTATTCTCTTCTCACCTAATCCCCTCAATGTAAATGAGGTTTCTCTTATTGTATTATGTAATTGGGTAGAAGTAGAATAGTGCTAGCGGGGAGAGGAAAGGGAGTGATTTGTTCTAGGAACAATTGTTTTATATCCATCCGCATATCACTATTATTTTACTTTACGCGCTTTATGATGTTTTAGAAGCATGCTTAAGGGTGTATGATGATGAGACCTAACAAAGATAAATTAATTGGTTGCCAATTACACGAAAATCCCTCAAACAATATTAAGCGATTTTCCTTCCGTTGAGTGATTCTTTCTCAAGATCCGAAATTGGCATTGGTTTGTTGGCCAAAGTCAAGACCTTTGTCAATTGAGGATGTGTTTGAATCATGAGAGTTTTGTTCCATATCGGTGTCTTGTCCAAGTTGTGATTTGTTGGCCAAAGTCAAGATCACTTCTTGTCCATCGACATTGATTACGAAACTTTCCATGTCAATGGGTCCCGCTTAACTGGAATCATTAAGTTTGTTGTGCCAAAGCCAAGACTTAGTTGATTCAGAGGAAATGGTTAGGAAAATGTATTGGATACATTGACATATGTATAGATATATATGTTTCGGACTTGGATGTCCACCTACCGGATCTAGGAATTGGATGGGATCCAATTGATCTTCGAGATCTACCTAGTTAAATATCATACAACTTGTTGGCCAAAGTCAAGGTTGTGTGTTATTTAACGGGATCCTAGCCCACTAGAAATTGGATTTCCCGAGTACTCGACAGAGGGTTAGAGACTTGTAGAAAATAGTGGGAGGCTAGTATTGAATTTGCAATTTCATTCAGATACTTAGCTTTACGCGCTTACAAAATTTATTTCGTCAATATTTAACATTAGTTGGACTATAAAATGTTATTTTTCTTGTAACAGTTTGACTGTACCCATATATCGTTAACTAGATAGTTGGACTATCGTAGTTGAGATGGCTAGCAAAGGAAATGTCCGAGACATATCATGGGTGATAATGTCTTTAAGGGGACAAACTTTGCTGATGGGAAATGAACCTAAGGATAGTCCTTGGGGCTGAGAGGATGCTGTATACCATACAAACACCTCTCCCGGCCTAAGCCCACTGATCCACTTGAGCTTGAGTTATGGAGAACTCATAGCATGATTGTGACACAGCTCAGGCTATTATGTTGCTTCCATGACTCAACACTTTCGTCGCCAGAATAGGGACTTGGATCCTAATAATATGATGGCTAGACTCGAGATCTCCACCGCTCCAACAAGCGGATGGAAGGTATGAGTTGGTGAAGAAACTCTTCCGCGCCCGACTGACTGAAGGCGCATCAGTTGAGGCCCACGGGGCTCAAATGATAGCCGATATTGATGAGTTGCCAATATGGGAATAGTCTTGGAGGCTGAGCTGACTGTAGACATGATCTTTGCAGTCACTTCCGATACTTGGAAAGCAATCATCATCAACTACAAGTTGATGGATACAGATGACACTCTTGGAGAGCTGTTATCCGTCTTGAAGGAGTCTGAAAAGAGAACTCCTTAAAAGGCAACAAGCGCGAGGCGCACTTTGCATCGACCTCTCAGGGGCCAAGGGCTGGGCCCAAGGCAACTGGAGGGGTGAGGAAGAGGAAGCATAAGAACAAGGGCAAGGCAAGATGCCGATGGCTTCTGGGAAGCCGAGGAACAAGTCACAAGACATATGCCTTAACTGCGGCAAAAGAGGTCACTGGAAGCGTGACTGCCGCATGAACAAGGCGATCAGAAGGGAGATCAAGGCGGGAGGCACCGACCTCTGGTATGTTTGTTATTGAAATAAACATGGCTACTTCTAGTTTTAAAAATTGGATTTTTGATTCTGGTTGTGGTTCTCATATATGTACTGATGTGCAGGATCTGCAAAAAGCAGGACTCTGGCTTCAGGGGAGATTGATCTACGAGTTGGAAACGGAACTCCTGTTGCTGTTTTGGCCGTGGGCACTTTTGTATTAGAACTGCCCTCGGGGCATGTACTTAAACTAAATGACTGTTATTATGTACCTAGTTTGACTAGGAATATTATATCTGTATCTTTGTTAACCCGAAATGGGTACACTTTTGTATTTAGAAACACTGGGTGTTATTTATATAAAAAATGATGCAGAAATATGCACTGCAGTTGCAAATAATGGTCTTTATATTTTGAATATAAATGAATCTCCTACATATAAATTAACAAACAAAAGGCTTAAAAAGAGTGATCCAAATGATGAAACTTATATGTGGCATTGTCGTCTGGGACACATTAACAAGACTCGCATATCCACACTTTCGAAGAGTGGGTACTTGGACGGATTTGATCCAAATTCATATGACGTCTGCGAATCTTGCTTATTAGGCAAAATGCCTAAATCACCTTTTAGCGGTAAAGGTGAA
The DNA here is from genome assembly GCA_019454045.1 of Zanthoxylum bungeanum. Taxonomy (NCBI): domain Eukaryota; kingdom Viridiplantae; phylum Streptophyta; class Magnoliopsida; order Sapindales; family Rutaceae; genus Zanthoxylum; species Zanthoxylum bungeanum. The sequence goes on along the minus strand of SKCR01028947.1, from coordinate 23,941 downwards.
CGTGCCACTGAACTGTTAGCCCTCGTTCATAGTGACGTTTGGGGCCCATGTCTAGCCAGGCTAGAGGTGGATATCGATACTTCGTAACCTTTACCGATGATGCATCACGTTACGGTTATGTGTATCTAATGACGCACAAGTCGGAAACTTTTGAGAAATTCAAAGAGTTTCGACACGAAGTTGAAAAAACAACAGGCAAGAGTATTAAGACATACGGTCGGACCGTGGTGGCGAATACTTAAGTAATGAGTTTCAAGATTACCTGAAAGAATATGGTATTCTTTCACAGTGGACTCCTCCTGGAACACCACAATTAAATGGTGTGTCCGAACGGAGAAACCGTACCTTGTTGGACATGGTAAGGTCGATGATGAGTCGCACTGAGCTGCCAATTTCCTTATGGGGATATGCATTAAACAGTGCAGTTCTTATTTTGAATAAGGTTCCGTCAAAGTCTGTTGAACAGACACCATATGAGATATGGACAGGTAAGAAACGGGTTTCTCATTCCTGAAGATTTGGGGTTGCTGGGCATACGTTAAACGTTTGGAAGGTACCAAACTTGAACCCAAATCAGATAAATGCCTATTCGTTGGATATCCTAGGGAAACCAAAGGATATTACTTCTATCACCCACAAGAGAACAAAGTATTTGTTGCTCTACATGCGGTTTTCCTTGAGAAGGAATTCCTAAATGCAGTGTTTAGTGGGAAGAAAGTAGAACTCGATGAAAGTCGTAGTGATACTGTTCTTGGCAATAAATTATCAACGGAACATGAACAGTCCATCTGGGATGAGACTGAACCACAATCTTCAACTACACAAGGACGCGTAGGTCGGAGAGAGTCAGGGTAATACCTGAGAGTATGGATTCCTGATCTCACCTCATGTAGATATTAATCTTATTGAGGATACTGAACCGGCTACGTATGAGGAAGCGATACAAGGTATCGAATCCGCTTTATGGCAAGAAGCCATGAAGGCCGAAATGGATTCCATGTATACCAACCAATTTGGACACTGGTTGATGCACCAGAAGGCGTAAAGCCTATCGGATGCAAATGGGTCTTCAAGAAGAAGACTGACATGGATGGCAACGTACAAACGTACAAAGCTAGGCTTGTAGCGAAGGGATATCGTCAACGACTTGGAGTTGATTATGACGAAACATTCTCACCCGTTGCCATGATTAAATCCATTCGGATAATGCTTGCAATAGCTGCATATTACGATTATGAAATATGGCAGATGGACGTTAAAACCGCTTTCCTTAACGGAAACCTTTCGGAGGATGTTTATATGCAACAGCCTGACGGTTTTATCGTACCTAGACTTGCAAACAATGTTTGTAAGTTAAATCGGTCCATTTATGGACTGAAGCAAGCATCGCGGTCATGGAACCAACGTTTTGATGAGATCATAAAAAATATGATTTCATTCAAAACGAAGATGACCCTGTGTATATAAGAAGGTTAGTGGGAGTGCACTGACTTTTATTGTCCTTTATGTCGACGATGTATTGCTTATCGGCAATGACATTCCCATGTTAACGTCGGTGAAAGCTTGGCTTTCATTGAAATTCTCCATGAAAGATCTGGGAGAAGCAGCTTTTATTCTAGGAATAAGATCTACCGGGATAGATCTAGAAAGCTACTTGGACTCTCCCAGAGTACATATATTGATAAAGTGTTGAAGAGATTCAACATGGATCAGTCCAAGAGGGGACTGTTACCAATATCACATGGCGTCTATCTATCTAGGGACATGTGTCCTAAAACACAAGATGAGAGAGACAACATGAGTCGGACTCCGTTCGCCTCGGCAGTCGGATCGATCATGTATGCCATGATATGTACACGACCTGATGTGTCCCATGCTTTGAGCATGTGCAGTCGATATCAGGCCGATCCAGGTAAAGATCACTGGATGGCGGTTAAGAGTATCCTTAAGTATCTTAACAGAACTAAGGATGCTTTCTTAATCTATGGAGATGGAGAACTTGAGGTATCTGGGTATACCGATTGCAAGTTTCCAAACCGACAGAGACGACTTTAAGTCGCAATCTGGGTACATATTTTTGTTTGAAAACGGAGCAGTGAGCTGGAAATCTTCCAAGCAGATACTGTTGCCGATTCAACAACTGAAGCGGAGTACCATTGCAGCAGCTGAACAGCAAAAGAGGCAGTTTGGATCCGTAAATTCCTAATTGGATTAGGAGTAGTTTCGTTAGCAGCTGAGCCCGTTCCATTGTATTGTGACAATAGCGGGGCTATAGCACAGGCTAAGGAACCAAGGTCTCATCAACGATCCAAACATGTTCTTTGACGATTCCATCTGATTCGAGAGATCATACATCGTGGCGATGTGAAGATCGAAAAGATCGCATCAGAGGATAATATTGCAGATCCGCTGACGAAGGCTATTCCTCAGGAAAAGTTTGAGCGACATGTACATAGTTCAGGTATTAGATGCTTGAGTGACTGGCTATAGGCCAAGTGGGAGATTGTTAGACAGTAATGACCCATAGCGTCACTATTTTGTAAATGATATTGTATTATTGTACAAAATTAACTATGAAGTAATGAAATTGCTTTTACCGTTTTGTAATTTATTACTTTGATATAAGGTAAAAGTCCCTATGATTAATTCCGGATTGAGATGATATGAGACAGTATCAATCCATAAAGGTTTAATCATTAAATATCCCTAGTCGTAGTATTATCGAGATTGGACATCGATAATGCGAATAGACTAGTACTGCACTTGTGCGTGTTGTGAGGGCACAACAGCATAGTTCTCATATATTGAGTATTGGATACTTATGCAAGTGCGGTAGGAGGTGTGTTTTACCGATGGTACGGAAAACAGCTTCGCTCTGGATAGACCCCACGGAATCCCATGGTAGTATGTCTGCGTGTCTATGGGAGTCCGCTTCAGGGTAGGTGCATATGGTCTTAACCTGAGACTTGCATCACTAGTACTTGCGACAATTGGTAGACTTTAGTTTTGGTCGTCCAGGGCTTTAACAGGTTCTGTGTACACCTCTTCTAGGTTTATCGGGAATCGTAGTGTATGGGTGTGATGTCAAGACGGAAGTATCCTTCAGACATATGGAGATGATGATCGCGCAGGATACAGAACTAGTACTCTATAATGGTTGCAACCATCGGGATAATATGACAAGGTCAGGATTATCTGATTCAAAGAGACTAGTTGCTTGATGTCCGATATATGTATCGTACGGGGCAGACACATCTCAGCCCCAGGCCTTACATGTGATCATCCGATACTGGATCAGTATACACTATACTACGGTATACTACGCCTGTTATAGATCTTATATTCCAGTAAGAATATTTCTAGAGAATTGGGTAGACATGGCGTTTTGCTAGAGGCTAACCTTGTCTTGTAAATCGGTAAAAACGTAGTACTTGGTACGTACGTGTTCGGATAGTTCGACAACCGGATTTACTGCCAACATATCTAGAGGTCTCATGGGTCGCTTTCCGAAGATTCACCAATGACGTATGATTCGAACTCAATTAATCTTGGATTAATTGCGGAGAGACTTTATCTTGGATAAAGTACTATTCAAAGAGAGAGAAGATTAATTTAGAATTAATCGTTTAATTATTATATTCGATATAATAATCGAAATTCGATTTCGACGCGAAATTAAAATTAGATTTTAATTCGGGCAAATGAGTTAATTTAGAATTAATTCGTTAGCGACGTAAATAATAATTTCACTAGGCGCAATTATTTATTTAAATTCGATTTAATTAACGTCGCGACGAAAGTTCGGTATTTCGGAAATATCGAACCCGAACGCGTGAGTACGTGTGGGCCCACTTTCATTTGGGTGTGTGGGGCCCACATGACACATGTCATTTTATGCATTATTTAATTGTTAATACATTGCATGGTGATAGTGTACAATACACTCAATGGTTTTGCATGGAGTTTGAGTGTTTGACACTCTAAGCCATTGCATGATTTGTGTCATAAGTTTATTATTAATTTAATAAATATTATGGCATAAATATAAATTGATTTTTGTGACAAAATCATAACACTCTTCCTCTCCCTCTCATGACCGAAACTTCACTGCAGTTTTGGCTCTCCATTTTTCTTCCATTTTCTTAAGAACTTTGTGAAGAAAGTGTATAAGTTTAGAACTTTAATACACATCTTTGGCTAGCACCATCAAGGGATCATACAAAGGTGTTATGGGAAACTAATCTTTGAGCTTGGAGTGATCAACAAAGCTTGGAGCTTCTTTTTCTTACCTTGGCCGAATCATCCAAAGCACAAAGGAGGTGGTTTTATTTCATCAAAGCATCCGCATTCCGATCTTTGTGAGTATGATTCTGCCATACTTCATTATTGTTCATCCATTTATATATATTTGTTTGCTCTTTTGATCTTGGGACATGGATTAGAATTTCCAACAAAAGGTGCGAAGATACAAACCCGATACTCAACTGGGAGAAATGCCACTTTATGGTGCAGGAATGCATTATTTTTGGACACCTAAACTCAAAAAAGGGAATCGAGGTAGATAAAGCAAAGATCGGGACAATTGAAAAAATACCTCTACCAACATCTGTCAAAGGGATTTGGAGTTTTCTTTGACATGTTGGATTTTTTACAGGAGATTTATCAAAGACTTTTCCAAGATTGCAAAACCTCTTTGCAATCTTCTGGAGAATGATGTGCCTTTCAACTTCACCAAAGAATGCTAAGAAGCTTTTGAAATCTTAAAACAGAAGCTGGTCTCTGCCCCCATCATAGTAGCACCAGACTGGACCCTTCCATTTGAAGTGATGTGCAATGCTAGTGATTTTGCTATAGGCAGTTTTGGGACAACCCAAAGTAAAGATTTTCCACACCATTTATTATTCCAGCCGAACTTTGAATGAAGCTCAACTCAACTACACAACCACTGAAAAGGAATTGCTTGCAGTTGTGTTTGCTTTTGACAAATTATGTTCTTATCTACTGGGTCCCAAAGTGGTGGTCTACACAGATCATTCAGCAATCAAATATCTGATCGCGAAGAAAGAAGCCAAACCCAGATTGATCAGTTGGATACTTCTTCTGCAAGAATTTGACGTGGAGATTAGAGACAGGAAATAGACAGAAAACCAAGTGGTAGATCATCTATCGAGGCTGGAGAATGGAGAAACAGCTAGCAAAGAACTATCAATCAAAGAAACTTTTCCAGATGAATAGCTGTTTGCCATGAAACAGAAGGAATTCCCTTGGTATGCTGACTATGTCAACTATATTATGTCAGGAAAATGGCCGTTGGAATGGACAACTCAGCAACGGAAGAAATTCTTCAAAGAAGTTAAGCATTATGTCTGGGATGAGCCGTACTTGTTCAAACGATGTGCTGATCAATTATTGAGACGGTGTGTTCCACATGATGAGGTCAACAATGTTTTGCAACATTGTCATTCATCACCATATGGCGGACACTTCAGCGGGAATAAAACTGCAGCAAAAGTCCTTCAATCGGGTTTGTTATGGCCTACTTTTTTTAAAGATGCTTATCTTTTTGCTCTTCAATGTGATAGGTGCCAGAGAACGGGGAATATTTCAAGGAGAAATGAAAGACCATTGCAAAATATTCTAGAAGTGGAAATATTCGATGTGTGGGGTATTGATTTTATGGGACCCTTTGTTCCATCATTCGGAAACCTGTACATATTGGTTGTTGTAGACTACGTCTCCAAATAGGTTGAAGCAATTGCACTTCCATCCAATGATTCAAAAGTGGTGATCAAATTCCTGAAAAAGAACATTTTCACTCGGTTCGGAACACCTCGGGCAATTATCAGTGATGGTGGCTCATATTTCTACAACAGATACTTTGATGCACTTCTATCCAAATACGGAGTTACTCGCAAGGTTGCCACAGCTTATCATCCACAATCAAATGGACAGGTTGAGGTTTCAAACAGGGAAATCAAAAGAATCTTGGAGAGAACCGTTGGATCAACAAGGAAAGACTGGTCTATAAAATTGGATGACACATTATGGGCCTACCGTACATCTTACAAGACACCCATTGTTATGTCCCCATATCGATTGGTGTTTGGGAAAGCGTGCCATCTGCCAGTTGAGCTTGAACACAAGGCGTACTGGGCACTGAAGAAATTGAATTTTGATCCACAAGCTGCAGGAGAGAAAAGACTCCACCAACTCAACGAATTAGAAGAATTTCACTTACAGGCTTATGAGAATGCCAGATTGTACAAGGAAAAGACCAAGAAATGACATGATCGAAAAATAGTACATAGACAGTTGGAACCAAGACAACATGTGTTGTTATATAACTCGAGGCTGAAACTATTCCCTGGAAAGTTGAAATCAAGGTGGTCAGGTCCATTTGTGATCACTCAGGTTTTACCATATGGAGTTGTTGAGTTATTGGATCCCAATACCAACAACACATTCAAGGTTAACAGTCAGCGTGTCAAGCACTACTGGGAGGAATCATTTGACGACAAAAAAAAGTGTCACACTTTCAGATCCAGCATAACGTTCGGGCAGTCACGTCTAGCTGATGACGTTAAACTTAGTGCTTGCAGGGAGGAAACCCATGCAATTTGTGTATATATTGTAATTTGGTGTGATTTCATTTTGTGTGTTTATTTTTTTGCAAATTAAGTCATTTCAGGATGGAAGAAGTTCTCACAAATCTTCACAAGCAATTTCCTTCTCTTCCTCAAAAATATCTGATGAAAGTTTACAAAGCTCGCTTGGAACGGAAGAGATTACTGATGATCAAAGGTATTCCTAATGATATTCATTGGATTATTGAAGTACGGGTTCGATTGGCAGGTGAGTCCTCTGATCCTTTTTACTTCGCATCTGTCTGGTTTAGGAAAAATCACCTATGCTAAAAAGAGAAGAGCCAAAAGAATGGGTGTATGCTACAAATGTGCTCGCATGTTTTGTAATACTCGTTGTCGTTCTTTAGGAATGATGTTTGATAACCGTGAAGATAAGATTAATTTCATTAGGGACGGTTTGAGTAAGGAGTCTTTGGATGACATATCTAAAACTCTTGAGACACATCCCAGTGGATATGTGTATCACGAAATTCGTGTGTTATATGCACAGTTCCAAAAAGAAAGACAACAGTTAAGTCTTGGGAATCTGACTCAAAAAGACCATGTTTGCCAATTTATAAGAAAATTGGATGGGAAGCTTATCCTTGACGCATAGACGTCAATCAAGCCGCTAAGTTTCTTATACATATTATATCTCTTTGTCTTTTCCTAAAAATTGTGATTTGTTTTGTTGTTTTCTTTTATTTTCTCCGACAAGATCCAGACCTTTTTTACCTATCACGATTTATATTACTGTTTAATTAATAGTTTTCATTTGGCAGGTACTAGTGCTATTATTTTTACTTACCTTTTTCAGGTGTTATAAATTCAACTCATCATTGCACTTCTGAAGACATCCAGATTAAAACATGGAAGCCACTTCAAGAAGACGAGTTGAAAATATTTGTGTGTTTTGCGGTACTAGTGTTGGTGTAAAGCCACAATATGTAGCAGCAGCACAAGATTTGGGTCTGGTCTTAGCTGAAAAGAATATGCACTTAGTATATGGCGGAGGCAATCTTGGACTTATGAGGATCATTTCAATGGCTGTACAAGAAGGAGGAAGTCAAATTTTTGGAATCATTCCAAAACCCTTGGCGGAGGCAAATCTTATTGGACCATCAAACGGAGAAGAACTAATTGTGTCAGGTATGTCTGAACGACTGGTAGAAATGGTTAACCGTGCTGATGCTTTTATTGCTTTACCAAGTGGCTTAGGCACAATGGAGGAAATTTTTACAGTGTTATCTTGGGCGAACTTGAACATACACCAGAAACCGAATGGGCTATTTAACGTTGAATGATTTTATGATTTTCTTTGTGTATTTCTTGATGATGCCCGGAGAAATGGATTTGTGACAAAACCATTAAAAGAACTCCTCTTTACTGCCAGAACTGCCCCAGATTTAATTGATCAAATCTTAGCATTGGACTACAAATTGATTCTATCTTTTCTAAGATAAACTGGTCTGAGGATGATCGTGGTAAGAGACGTCGGATCAATCTGGATCTTAACCTTTAATTTTCCTGTAGAATTTCAGCTAACCAGGTACTATCTTCTAAACTCTTCTTCTACTGTTCAAGACATTGGGGACAATGTCTCATTTAGGTTTGGGGGAGGGAATTAGTTGATTAGTATCTTCTTTTTAGTTTGTGTGTTGTTTTTATTTTTAATCCAAAATTTTTCGAAAAATACAAAAAAATTTGAAATTTTTTTCGAAAATTACAAAAATATTTTGCGTTTTTGTGTTTTTATTTTGACTAAAAAGGTGAAATTGGTGAGAGATAGCTGTGTAAGGAGTTCCCACTCCTGATACGTATTTCAACCCATTTTCGAAACAAGTTAATTTTTGTTTATTTCTTTTTGAATTACTTAATTTGTAAATTCTCCATAAAACTGACTAAAATAGATCTTCATATGCTCAGTTGGCAGGTATTATCAACATGCATAGTAATATATGGACATGAGCTATAAATGAAAAGTTTGTAATATTCAGTGCTCTAGTTTAACTGGAGGAAACATCTCAAAAAGTGATGGAGTAAAAAAAAACATCATCTGAGATCCGAGTTATTAAGTCTGTAAGGGTGTTTTAACACCTAGTGCCCTAAAGCCAACTGGTTTGGGAGTCACTGGCCTAAAGCTCGCTACATGGATCAAAGATGCTGCAAAATTATATATATCTGAAATCTGAGTTATTAAGTCCGTAGGGGTATCTTAACACCTGGTGCCCTAAAGCCAACTGGTGTGGGAGCCACCGACCCAAAACTTGCTACTTAGCTGGAAGATATTGTATACAAATAAAAGTCTAAAATCAAAAATCAAAGAAAAAAATCAGAAAAATCAGAAAAATTATTCCATTGCTGTAAAAAGGTGTGAATTCTGATAAAACTTTAGTACAAAAATATTACTCTCTTATCAACTACACTTGTGACTGTTGTGGGCAAAAATGAGTTGATTAATATTTTGTTAGCTGTGTATATGGAGAATGGTAATTATAATAGGAGAATTTACTTATTCGGTAATTTAGAAAGAAACAAAGCAACTAGTAACTTTGAGTAGAAGTTTCACATGATTAGTCACTAACTTCTTTATTTTTCTCTTGTCTTTTTGCTTTTGTGTGCATTAGTTTCACTACCTTTTTACTTTTGTAAAATGTTTTTGGGTGTCATTGCTGTAAACCCTCACGAGACTACAACTCATCCACTAGGGACACCTAGGGGTTGAAAGGCATGTTGCATACGCTAAATGCAACTGTGATCCCTATGAAAGTGGCTTAGTTAAATTTTATTATGTTATTTTATTCTATGTTTTGCTCGATGACTATCAAAATGTTAGGTTTGGGGGTTTGATGATTGGCAAATCTATCACTATTTCCTACTCATAACCTAATATTTTGTATAGTTTCTTGAGTTTTGTGAATATTTTGATGTGCTTTGTGTTATTTTGTAAATAAATAAAGTTTCAAGACATTCTGGAGGTGATTTGGAGCCAAAACAGTGAAAATTGGAAAAAAAGGGCATTTTAGTAATTTTGGCGCATCGCGACAAACCTGCGCCGCAAGCTTGCTAACATGCTCTGGGTCCACGTGTCAGAATCTGAGAAGTTTGACTTTGCTAACGTGCACCATGCGCTGTGCCACGTGTCACCATCACAATCGATCTGCTAATGTGCGTCGTGCCACGTGTCATCATCCTATGGTGCCGACAATCGCCATCGCCACGTGTCATCCACGTCAGCAGAAGACTGTGTCAACTTGCCACGTGTCAGCCATGTCATCATCAGCCAATCACAAAGTGCCACGTGTCGCAATCCTACGGTACCGACAATCACTTTCGCCACGTGTTGCCACATCAGCGCCACGTCACAGCCGCGTCAGCATAATTATTGAGTTAATCATCCACAATTGCCATGTCAGCGGATAAGAATCTGCGTGGACCAATCACGTGTTGACACGTCATCGCGTCGCGACGCAAGAAGAAACTTTGGCGTCGCGTAGCGACGCGGGATCCTTACCGGGGCTTATAAATAGAGCTCGAAATTTCAGATGTACCTTCCTCTATGTAATTCTCTGAATAAATAAGGAGTTTGTATCTATTCTTCTTTTAATTTCAGTTTTGTAATTAATTTTTAATTACTTTATGTAATAATAATTTACTTTCTTTACTTTTTCAGTTTTTACTATTCAACTATGAGGAGGTAACTTCCCCCCTGATAGGGTGAAAGGTAATTCTTTTACTATTGCTATTTAGATTAATCTCCCGTAATTATAATATATTCACTATTTAAAATTTGACTTAATGAGGATATTGCTATATTGGCCGGTTGGTAATTGATATTAAATTGGTTTTAATTTGACTAAGCAAGGATACTGTCAGGTTGGTCGGTTGGTAATTTACCGCCTATATGGTTGGATTATGGACAAATATTGTTACCGCCTTAATGGATGGTTGGACTTAATTTGACTTAATCAAGTTACCGCCTATATGGCTGGTTGGTAATGTTATCACAAGTTTATATATTATATTATGGGAGATATCTAAAATAGTAGTAGTAAAAGTAATTCATTTTACCTTAGCATTTTATTTTATTTTACTTTTCAGTATTTACTTTACCGCATTTACTTTTCAGCATTTTTACTTTATGTCTTTTAAGTTTTTACTAGTTCTAGTTACGTGTCGTAACTAAGTTAGTTATCTAGGGTTGTGATAAATTCCAATATCACCAGTTTATAAGGGGTTAGATTATAGTTTGGGTAATATGAAGAATTATTTATTGAGTCTTAATCTTAATGCTTTTTAATTAACTGGCCATTAATAAAATTGAACTGGTAAACTTAAAATGAACTTGGAAAATAGATTTTAGGTTTAAGACCTTAGACTCAATAGCTCACGATCTTCCTTGAGGATAGATAACCCTTTAATAGATTTCCTTACAAGATAGAAATATACCTGTCGGGCGGGGGTAACCACAATTGGAACTTAATCTTAATGAATCCAGGTAATTTGGTTGACATAGACATATGATTCAATTGGGTTATATTTGGTATTTGTAATTGACCATCGGAATAGGCTTTTACATAATTTAGTGTTCCGGGTTAGTAAATCAATACATTACCCAACTGTAAGATAATCACTTCATCTTTAAATAATATTGGAAAGATTCACAACCCTGGATAGTTTTATAAATTTGAATTTTTCTTCAGTTTTCTTTCACGCAAATTTTATTTACTTTTTTTTAAGTTTAAAAATCCATCATCATTTCAAATCAAGCAATCAACCTGTTAGATACTAGTAATCATTTGACCTCTTAAAATTTATAGATTAGGTATTAAGTCCTCGTGGGATCGATACTTTTTATACTACTTGAACAATACGTGCGCTTGCGTTATACGCGTGTGAAAACTCCTGTCACTACTACAGACTTGGAACTCTTCGGGAGGTTGTCAGCCAATATGCCTCCCTCATGAAAATAGAGATCGGTCAAGCTGCCATGCCATAGATTATGCTTAAGTTGGAGAAAATTTCTTCCGAGCTTGACCGACTGTTGGGTCTTCCTGTTTTGCCTATTTCGGCAGAATGTCGTCTCTCGCTTCAAGATTTGCAAAGTAAGGTCCTGGCACTCATTCTTCGTTATCGGACCACACACAGACAAAAGGCTGGACTTCGTGCTTCTATAACCAAGAAAGAACGGCTCCGAGATACTATTGACAATCTCCAGAAAACTATAAGGGAGGCTACAGACGAAATGGTTATTCAAGAGTCATTGACGCTAGATTTAGAATGACAATTACAGGAGATCCGACTCCTCATAGAGGAAAGTCGTATAAGGAGAGATGCCAAGCAAAAGGGTATTGGCTTTCAGGTAGCTGAGGCGACTGCCGTAATGGCCAAGTTCAAAGATTTGGCCCGAGTTGATTTTGAGTGGGGCTTGGCCGATTTAGTGACGGTCGACTTGGAAATACAGATAGAATGGCATTACGTGAGGGACATGTTCTCACTCCTGAAGGATTCGCCTGGCGAGCTTCAGTGGCCTTCGGCTAGTAAATAATTATGTGTATCTTAGGACGTTGCATTCGTCATTCACTTGTAATTTTGGGACATTTTTATCCGTCGTTAATCATATCATTTATTTATTTATCATGTATTTTTTGTTTTCTTTATCTTCATCTTTTACCCGAAGAGCGTTGCGTTCTCGTGTTCCCATAACGAAGACATGTAGTTTTTCAAGTACTTGTCGTTTATCGCTCTGGCATGCGTTTCTCCATTCAAATTTTTCAAATGGTAGGCCCCGTTTGGCAACACCTTCTTTATCTCGAATGGGCCTTCCCAATTAGGCGACCATTTGCCATACATTGGATCTTTGGTACCTAATGGTAGTATAGTTTTCCATACTAACTCCCCTCTTCTGAACGATTTGGCCACGACTTTCCTATTATATCCTCTAGCCATTCTAGACTTTTGTGCCTCCAAACGGTTAATAACGTCACATCTGATGTCGTCCAATTCTAACAAATTTTGGATCATTGCTTCATTATAATTTTCTTTTATCAGATCCTTTTGCAAGTCCACTCTGGTGGATTGAATATTGACTTCCACTGGTAACACAGCCTCTTGACCATACACTAATTGGAACGGTGTGGTCGAAGTAGCCATTCGGGGTGACGTCATATAAGCCCACAGAGCTTGACTTAAGCATTCATCCTATTATCTGGCATTGTCCGTTATCATCTTTCAGATCAACCCTTTGAGGGTTTTGTTGGATGACTCTGCCTGGCCATTTGACTAGGGGTAGTACGGAGTAGTGTTTACTAACTGAACCCCATATTTGGTCAGGAAATTCCTAACCTTTTCACTGTTATTGAGAGATCTCTATCACTAGGATCGCTTCCACCCATTTGGTGAAGAAATCTGTGGCCACGATGATGAAGGTGTGTCTTCTGCTAGATGCAGGGTAGATTTTTCCTATCAAATCCATCGCCCATCCCATTAATGGCCATGGTTTAATAATGGGAACCATTTCGGTCGTTGGTGCCCTTTGGACGGGCTCATGCTTCTGACAAGCCACGCACCCATAATAGCCACTACTTATGATCAACCATCTCATCTTGATCCCTGCCTGGTGAGCCCCACAGACCCCTTCATTATTTCGGCCATAATAGTCTTGGATTCGGTTGGCCATACACATTTTAACAACAGACCGTCTTGACGTTTCTTGTACAGCACGTCTCCTGATATCACGAAGTTTAAGGCTCTTAGTTTTAGCTTCCGGTCTTTCCCATTTTCTGGTTGCTCCAAGAACTCTCTGATCTCTTTTATCCAGTCATTCTTATTTTGATCTTTATCCTGGATTTTTGTGGCCATGACGTCCATTTCTTGCCTATATATGCTACCAATGCTTGTCAATTTATACCCTGAGGCTGCTTGGGCCAACTCATTAGCCATCTCATTTTTCGCCCTGGGGATGTGCTCCAGCTATTCGAAGTCAAATCGATCTAGGAGCTGTTTAGCTATTTCCGGTAGTGCTATGACCGATGGACTTTGGCACTTGAAGGCCCCTATTACTTGTTGGATCACCAGTTGCAAATCTTCCTTGATGGATACGTGCTTGATTTTCATATCAATGAGAATTTCTAATCCAAATATCAAGGCCTCATACTTGGCCTGATTATTAGTGCAACATTCATCCAACTTGATCATGAAATGGAATGGTTCTCCCAACAGACTGACCAATACTATTCCAATTCCTGCTCCTTTTGACGTGCTAGAGCCATCAAAATGCATCGTCCATGGCTTGAGACTGCACTTGTTTACTTCCATTCCCATTCCTTTAGTGGTTCTTAAGCATGGGTGATCGGCCAAGAAATCTATTAGGGCCTGATTTTTACTGCCTTTTGGGGTTCATGTCTTATGTCAAATTCTGACAATGATAGCGACCAAAAACCAAATCTCTGGTGCAAGATGGGATGAGAAAACATGTACTTTACTATATTGATTTTTGTAATTAGGTACATAGTAGTCAGCCTAAGGTAGGCACGTAATTTAGTACATGTGAAATACAGAGCAAACACAGTTTCTCCATTGGAGAATAATTACATTCATATTTCAAAAATTGTCTGCTGATATAATAAATGGCTCTCTAGACATCCGTATTGTCATCCTGTGCGATCATTCCAGCTATGGATTGTTCTTCAGCGGATATGTAAAGCTTCATCGGTCGTCCTGGCACAGGGGGTACCATCACCGGCAGTTGTGCTAAGTTGTTCTTTAGGTTCTCGAAGGCTTTTTGATGTTCTTTGGTCCAGACAAATTCGTCCTTTTCCTTCAGCCTTAGGAGGGATGAGAAAACTTTGGTTCTTCCTGCACAGTTAGAAATGAACCTTCTTAAGAAATTAACTTGCCCTAGGAATTTTTGCAACTCTTTTTTATTCCTGGGCGTTCTGGCTTCAGTAATCGCCCGAGATTTATTGGCGTCAATCTCGATTCCCCACTGTTGGACTAGGAAGCCCAAAATGTTTCTTGCACTATCTCCAAAAGCACATTTGGCAGGGTTAAGTTTTAATTTGAACTTCCTCATTCGTTCAAAAGCCATTGCCAAGTGGCTAAAATGTTCGCCCTCGGTCATAGACTTCGTCACTATGTCATCTACATAAACTTCTACAAAATCATTGATCATGTCATGGAAAATTAGATTCATGGCTCGTTGATAGGTGGCCCCGACATTTTTTAGGCCGAACGGCATTACCACCCACTCATAACATCCTAAAGACCCTGGACATCGGAAAGCCGTTTTCTGGATATCATCTTCGGCGATGTAAATTTGATTATACCCCGTATATCCATCCATAAAAGAATACATTTGGTATTCGGCTGTGGAGTCTACTAATGAATCTACAGTAGGCATAGGGTATTGGTCTTTTGATGTTGCCAAATTTAAGTTTCTAAAATCTATAAATATTCTTAATTTCCCATTCTTCTTCATGACAGGGACAATATTTGACAAGCAATCCGCCATTTGCGGATTGAAACCTTCCAAGCAGTTAACCGAGCTCTACTATAAAAAGCTCACTCATGAGAAGAAGAAAGCCCCCCTAAAAAATGAAGACTTGACACGAGCATTTTATCTTTATTTCTTAGTTTTGTAATCTTAGGACTGTAATTTGTGTGCTTGCTCCCCTTAGAGGCTTATTCACTGAAATCAAACACCCATTGCTGGGATGATATTTGGTTGTCAAATATCGTCTATGTCATGAAGAAAAATGGGAAATTAAGAATATGTATAGATTTTAGAAACTTAACTTTGGCAACATCAAAAGACCAATACCCTATGCCTACTATAGATTCCTTACTGGACTCCACAGTCGTATACCAAATATATTCTTTTATGGATGATATACGGGGTATAATCAAATTTACATCACCGAAGATGATATCCACAAAATGGTTTTTAGATGTCCAGGGTCTTTAGGATGTTATGAGTGGGTGGTAATACCGTTCGGCCTAAAAATGCCGGGGCCACCTATCAACGATCCATGAATCTAATTTTCCATGACATGATCAATGATTTTGTTGAAGTTTATGTAGATGACATAGTGACGAAGTCTATGACCGTGGGTGAACATTTTAGCCACTTGGCAATGGCTTTTAAACGAATGAGGAAGTTCAAATTAAAACTTAACCCTGCCAAATGTACTTTTGGAGTTAGTGCAGGAAACTTTTTGGGCTTCCTAGTCCGCTAACGGGGAATCGAGATTGACGCCAATAAATCTCGGGTGATTACTGAAGCCAGACCGCCCAGGAATAAAAAAGAGTTGCAAAGATTCCTAGGCAAGTTAATTTCTTACGAAGGTTCATTTCTAATTGTGCATGAAGAACCAAAGTTTTCTCGTCCCTGCTAAGGCTGAATAAAAATGACGAATTCGTCTGGACGATGCATTTTGGTGGCTCTAGCACGTCAAAAGGAGCAGGAATGGGAGTATTCTTGCTCATTCCATTGGGAGAACCATTTCATTTCATGATCAAGTTGGACGAATGTTGCACTAATAATTAGGCCGGGTACAAGGCCTTGATATTTTGATTAGAAATGCTCATTGATATAAAAATCAAGCACGTATCCATCAAGGGAGATTCGCAATTGGTAATCCAACAAGTAACAGGGGCCTTCAAGTGCCAAAGTCAATCGGTCATAGCACTGTCGAAAATAGCTAAAGAGCTGCTAGACCGATTTGATTTCGTAGAGCTAGAGCACATCCCGAGGGTGAAAAATGAGATGGCTAACGAGTTACCCCAAGCAGCCTCGGGGTATAAACTGACAAGCATGGGTAGCATATACAGGAGAGAATAGGCCAAACCAGCCCTGGTAAGACGGAAAAACATAATGGACGTCATGGCCACATAAATCCAGGATAAATATCAAAATAAGAACGACTAGAGAAAAAATATTAGAGAGTTCTTGGAGAACCCAGAAAATGGGAAAGACCGGAAGCTAAAACTAAGAGCCTTAAACTTCGTGATATCATGAGACGTGCTGTACAAGAAATGTCAAGATGGTATGTTAAAATATGTAGGGACAACCGAATCCAAGACTATTATGGCCGAAATACATGAAGGGGTCTGTGGGGCTCACCAGGCAGGGATCAAAATGAGATGGTTGATTGATCATAAGGAGCGACTATTATTGGCCGAAAATGGGAGAATCATGCATACTATATGCTAAAGGGTGTGTGGCTTGTCAGAAGCATGGGCCCGTCTAAAGGGAACCATCGACCGAAATGGTTCCCATTATTAAGCCAAGGCCATTAATGGGATGGGCGATGGATTTGATAGGAAAAATCTACCCTGCATCTAGCAGAAGACACACCTTCATCATCGTGGCCACGGATTTCTTCACCAAATGGGTGGAAGCGATTCCAGTGATAGAGATCTCTCAAGAACAAATCATCAAATCAGCATCCCTCAGACGTTGATGGTGGATCACGGTACCTCTCTGAACAACGAAAAGGTTAGGAATTTCCTGACCAAATATGGGGTTCAGTTAGTAAACACTACTTCGTACTACCCCCAGTCAAATGGCCAGGCAGAGTCATCCAACAAAACCCTCAAAAAGTTGATCCGAAAGATGATAACGGACAATGTCAGACAATGGGACGAATTCTTAAGTCAAGCTCTGTGGGCTTATAGGACGTCACCCCAAACGGGAACTTTGGTCACGCCGTTCCAATTAGTGTATGGTCAAGAGGTCGTGTTACCAGTGGAAGTAAATATTCAATCCACTATGGTGGCCTTGCAAAAGGATCTGACAAAAGAAAATTATAATGAAGCAATGATCCAAAATTTGTTAGAGTTGGACGACATCATATGTGACGTTATTAACCGTTTGGAGGCATAAAAGTCTAGAATGGCCAGAGGATATAATACGAAAGTCGTTGCCAAATCATTCAGAAGAGGGGAGTTAGTATGGAAAACCATACCACCATTAGGTACCAAAGATCCAATGTATGACAAATGGTCGCCTAATTGGGAAGGCCCATTCGAGATAGAGAAGGTGTTTCCAAACGGGGCTTACCATTTGAAAATTTTGAATGGAGAAACGCATGCCTGAGCGATAAACTGCAAGTACTTGAAAAAAATACATGCCTTCGTTATGGGAACACGAGAACGTAACGCTCTTCAGGAAAAATATGAAGATAAATAAAACAAAAAATACATGATAAATATATAAATGATATGATTAACGACGGAAAAAAATGTCCCAAAATTACAAGTGAAGGACGAATGCAACGTCCTAACAGTACACATAATTATTTACTAGCCAAAGGCTGCTGAAGCTCATCAGGCGAATCCCTTAGGAGCGAGAACATGTCCCACATATTATGCCATTCTTTCTGCATTTCCAAGTCGGCCATCACTAAATCGGCCAAGCCCCACTCAAAATCAACTCGGGCCAAATCCTTGAACTCGGTCATTACGGCAGTCGCCTCAGCTACTTGAGAGGAAATACTCATTTTCTTGGCATCTCTCCTCATACGACTTTCCTCTATGAGGCGTTCGATCTCCTATAATTGTCGTTCTAAATCTAGCATCAACGACTCCTCAATAACCATTTCGTCTGTAGCCTCCCTTCTAGTTTGCCGAAGATTATCAATAGTATCTCAGAGCCATTCTTTCTTGGTTATAGAAGCACGAAGCTCAGCCTTCTGACTGTGTGTGGTCCGATAACGAAGAATGAGGGTCGGGACCATGCTTTGCAGATCTTGAAGAAAGAGATGGCTTTCTACTAAAATAGGCAAAACAAGAAGATCCAACAGTCGGTCAAGCTCGGAAGAAATATTCTCTAATTTAAGCATATTCTCTTGCATGGCAGCTTGACTGATATCTATTATCATGAGGGAGGCATATTGGCTGACAACCTCCCGAAGGGCTTCCAAGTCTATAGTAGCCTGGTCTGAAGATGAGAGAGGCAAGGACGGGTCAGAGGCTAACCGGTCAAGATCATTCAAAATGTCTTGGACCGACTGCAAGAATGGATCCGACGCTTATTCACAAAAGAGCCAAAATTAGTTAATCAGGAAAAAAAGGGTGAAAAGGGAAAAGATAAGAAAGAATCACTTACAGCTTCGGGCCTATGAGCAGAACTGGACGGCTCAGCGGTTGTTGCCATAGGAACCTCAAGTGGCAACGCAGGCTCTCCCCTAGGAGATTGGGGCGGGAGAACGGGAGATGTCGCCCGAAGAGGAGAGGACAGAGGGGCCGAAGATGATGGTCGTTCAGGGGCAGCAGTTTTTTGAGTTGAATGGACATGAGATACCGGCCGAAGAGGTGTAGAAAAAGGATCTGAGGATGACGGCCGGTCAAAAACAGAGAGTTCATGCACCAAAGGAACATGAGATGTCACCCGAGGAGGAGAGGGCAGAGGAGCCGAGGACGACAGCCGTTCAGGAGCCGAAGTTTGTGGCATTGAAGGGGCCGAGGACGCTGCCCGTGGAGGTGATGATTGTCGCGGCATGGATGCTAGCTGAGCCTCTGGAGAAGGAATCAGAATCAGAAGAGTCAGAAACATGAATAACTTCCATCTCTTCATAAATACGACGAAGTACATCGTCTTTATACATAGACCAAGCCTCTTCCAGTAATTCCAATTCGGCCAAACTAAAAAGGCCGTCTACATCCCTATAACTCCCTCTAAGCCCTGCAGCAGCCAATCTGCATACCAATGGATAAAGCCATTTGAGATGACGCCAAAGAGGCCCGTCATCAGGCCAAATAGGCTCAACCTCTGGCCGAACAGGCTCGTCATCTGGGTCCTGCACAGTTGGGACATGATCATCCAACGGGCGACATTCAAATAAAGGATTGTCCTTTGAGATTTCCTCAACAAACGGGCACGAACGATCTAACACTATACTTGACCTCATACCTTGAGAATCGACTCTGGCCGAATGGGTGGAATCAACTGCTTCATCCCCTTCTGGGTGCTCAATGATTAGAATCTCGGCCACTTCGTCCTCATTTGATGGAAGTTGAACGACCAAGATCATGGTAGGTTCGATTCCCCCAAGTAGATCTTCAACCAAAGGAGCTTCAGGCCCCGGAGTTGGAGTCATTTCGAGCATGGCAGCAGATGGTTCCGCCCTAAGCATCTGCACGAGATACAAAATTAACTTATAAAAATCACAGATTTTACCATAGCCCGACATATGAGAGGAGAAAGAGAGTTAAAGAATACCTAACCTGACGACATATCAGAGGCTCGTCTGAATCCGAGCTGTGAGTGGGAGAAGGCTGCCTCTGTTTAACTTGTTTGGAGCCTGTCTTCTTCGGCCCGACTCTTTCAGAAGGCTTCTTGGGCCCGACCGTTGCCAAAGGCTTTAGGGGATGCTCGAAAAAACCAAGGCTGCGGGTAAAGAAAATAGCCTTTCTCGACCAGACGACCAAAAATAGTCGAAAAGAGGATGGACCGACGTGCAAAAAGAAAAGGAGATGCATGAAAAAGAAGATAATAAAGAGCGAGTCTCAGACTGGCATTGCTCAATATCAGAAAGCGAAAGAACCTTGAAACGTTCTAGTGTGGGAAATGAGAGCAAAATAATGGGAGGGGCCATCCTTGGACGAGACCAAATTGACGGGCAATGAAGTTAGGAGAATATACCTCCACCCCACCCTTGCCATTGGCCCCAGTCAGAATGTCGTGGATCAGATCACGGCTGCATAAAAACCAGCATAGGGATACGAATGATTCGACTCGATTGAGCCAAAAACTGGAAAGTAAGGCCCTAAGCCAAAGCTGGATGAGCCAAAGGGGGCCAGAGGTGATCGGAGAAACCCCCCAGACTGAAGCTGTTTTTGGAGAACAGCCAACCCCTGTAAATGGCAGCCAATAGAAAGGAAGCCAAGTCCAAATGACGACCGTTGGCAAGGTTCGGCGATATAGGGAGATAGCTCGCCACAGGCTTCTTACTAGGCACGCAAATGATATATTTGCAAAGCCAGTAATGAAGGAAAGCAGTACGCTCTAACATTGAGACCGGACCAGCCGATTCAGAGAACGTACGAATAAAGGTAGAATATGGTGAAAAGGTTGAAAAATCCATTGAATGATGGGGGAAGCGAAAGGAAGTACAGACCGAAATGGTCGCACCCAATGGGGCCAATCCAGTCAAAGCACTGATATCACGAAGGGTACTGGTGAAAGGACCGGAAGGGAATAGGAAGTCGTTGTAGTCGGAAGACCAGAAGAGCAGTGAGATGGGGAATAAATTTTGATCAAATGAGGGCAAAACCAATGAAAGCTCGATAAGAGAAAGGAAGCCATGTTCCTCAAGGAAAATACGAGTATCCGCATGCAACAACATGCGTTGGAACCAGGTCTCAAAAGAAAGATCATGTTTAGGCCAAGTGCGGATAGGGTTCGACTGAGCAAGAGAAGAGCTGTTCAATTGCTCCGAGAAAGGGAGGTTGGAAGTGTAAGGAAACAACTAAGCCAATGGGGCCATAGCGATGGCGCTGTCATCAACAAAGATGGGGCCTATGGATCATTGGCCATAGTCTTCATTAAGGGTATGTATGCCGAAAACACCCATAGGGGAGTCACCCAATGCCGCTTGATAATCGTCGAAAGTGGAGGTGGCCTTTTTGGAAGCAGAAGAATAAGACGCCATTAGCACAAAGGTCGAGGGCACGAAAGAAGAAAATTTTTCTAAGGAGTGGAAAGTAAACGGGTGACAATAACAGGCCAAGACCTTATATAGCAAAGGTGAAAAGTTCACCATATGACAGATGTCAAGGCCTAATTTGGGGAAAGAAAAAAGAACGGGAAACGAAAATGGCGACGTTTGACATGATTTGATGGAGTGAGGCGAGAAGCTACGCATTAATTGGCGCCATGCTGATTTTCCGAAGAGATGTGTTAGGAAAATCACGCATTTATTGAGGGAATGATGGATTCACATATGGAAGGGTAAAGGACGTCCTTTGGTACACGCAAATGACAAGATATGGCAAACACCAGAAGGCTAAAACTCGTATACGGCTAATAGACACAACTCTAACCTCACCCAAGCCTTGAAATTCGCCTAGATTTCATTTTCCAAATCAATCAAGGTGAATTTGTGGGACATTTATTGGTGAAGAAAATCGCCCAAGAATATACGAGTTAATGAAAGGACATGTCGAGGGGCGAAGAGAGATTAAGACGATCAGGTATTAAAAGGAGATTTGCAAACATGGTGATAATGGGAGAAGTAGTCAGAATAATCACCACACGACGCAACGACTAGGACGAAAAAATGAGTCAGGATGACTAATACATGTTGCAGTTGATCCCACGATTTAGCGGTTAGACAGTATCTACCCATGACTTGGCAGTTCATCACGCGACAGTAACTATCCACGACTTGGCAGTTCATCACGCATAGTTTGACAATTCTCCACGGTCTGGCAGTTATGGGGCATAACACGGCAGTTAGAGACATGATCCAGCAGTTGTAGAGAAGTTTGCGGATTGAAACCGTCCGAGTAGTTAACCGAGCTCCACTATAAAAAGCTCACGCATGAGAATAAGAAATCCCCGAAAAAATGAAGACTCGACACGAGCATTTTATCTTTATTTCTAATCTTTGTAATCTTAGGACTGTAATTTATGTGCTTGCACCCCTTGGAGGCTTATTCAGTGAAATCAAACACCCCTTGCTGGGACTTTGTCTCATGAGGTTTGAACTTTACATGCTCTTTTGACGGGAAATTGTACAAACACCTACCAATATTTTTTGCACAGTTCTGAAAATTTGAAATATATACACACTCACACTACTTGACATGTTGGTTGAAACTTGATACTAAAATTAAAAAAAATGGATAAGAGAAGAATGATTTCAAGAAAAAAAAATTTAAAGAAGGATTCTGAAAACTGTTATCTAATTTTGAGCCCCATTAATAATGCTCATTTTATAAATTAATAAGATATAAAATTTGTATAATTAGACACCAATTAATGATCATCCTTTTTTTTAGTAATTGTTGAATTTTTCTTATTATTAATTAACAAGTAATGAACTCTGTTAACCACAAGGGGTTGCCTTAGTGGTAAAAACCTTGAGTTTGAGTGATTTTTTTTCCCTCAAGTTCAAGATTCTAATCCCACATTAGTTGATGTTAAAATTAATCGCCAAGAGCTAATTAATATTGTTGCTTTAAAACTGGAAAAAAAATAGTGATGTTTTTTAAATTTTTCTGATTTGCAGTGGCAACAAGAGATAGCTAAGCACCAACAACAGATGGCTCAGTGGTGATTACACTTCATATTCAAGCCTCCTAATAGGAGGAAATTCAGAAGGCTCTCTGATGGGAGATTTAACAATTTATAAGGGTTTAATTTATAAATTAAGAGGTATTTAGATTTCATGCTCCTGATTAATTAGAGGATTCTTTCATATCCTCTAATTCATGTATTCTTCTTGATTTTGTTTATTTAATGTAATATTATCCAGTCAATTCTGAATCTCTTTAATATGCTATTATGCTTAGCTGATATTTGTGCCATTTTATTCCTGGAATTATTTAATAATAGCAGCCATGTCGATAAAATATATTATTTGATTAATACTTCTCAGAAGCTTGCTCCTTGCTGAAAGTATCAGTTTAAATATTTATCTTTCTCAAAGTAGAGAAATAAGACGTACGGGCACTAGGATTTGGAGAAAGTAACGATGGAATTTGGTACGAAACTGAATGGTCAGCTTCTGTTCTCATCGGTACGTTTCCGAGCAGTAAGAGGAGTAATACAACAATCGCATCAAGAAGAAATCGCGACCGGAAAATTGAATAGAGGTCTGTCTTTTTCTTCTTTAGTCATCGAGATGGACATATTTCAGGCCGGATTCCTGAGCCCGTTAGTACACTGGCCTCAAATTTTAAATAGAATCTACGGGCCAAGGCCCATAGATTAAATATTATGGGAACTTTGCCTATCCGGACACCCGTTGATAGGTGACAAGCTAATGTTGATTGCAAATGCACAATTAAAAGAACATAAAAGCTGCTTTATATATCCAGTTGCTACTTTTCAAGCCCAATAGTAGCTAGTGTCAGCCCCCTAGATTGGTTGCCCGAAGAGATGGGGGACGAGTGGCTTGTTGACAGCCGAGCACTCATGAGAAGCACATGGCTTGGGCGAACTGTGTGTGTGTGCGGGTAGTTAGTGCTGTCCCAAATGAATGTTGATGAGACATGGGCGATTGGTGTTGTCCATAGGGAGTTGATGCTATCTTGGGTGAGACAATTGCGTGCACATACAGCAGACATGTGGAGCAGTTGCGAGGAGCAGT
>SKCR01028946.1:0-50468 GCA_019454045.1 Zanthoxylum bungeanum | reverse complement strand
TTTGACGCTTGATGTAAATAATGATTTGACGCTTGATTTGACTTGCGTGCCGTACTCGCATTCGAAATGCGAATGCGCTCGCAAATAATCTCGGGCTCGGGTTCGCTAATTCCAAATTAATGAATTTTCTGTCGCGACGTAATTAAATGATTACGCCTAGCAAAATCACTATTCACATCACTAACGAATTAATTCTAAATTAACTCGTTCGCCCGAATTAAAATCTAATTTTAATTCTGCGTCGAAATCTAATTTCTTTTAATATATCAAATATATTAATTTATCGATTAATTCCAAATTAATCGTTCTCTCTCTTTAAATGATATTTTATACCAGATAAAATATCTCCGCAATTAATCCCAGATTAATTTTCTCTCTCATCTTATTAATCCCAGATTAATTAAAAGTGTGAGTCATACGTCATCGGTGAATCTTTGGGAAGCGACCCATGAGATCCCCCGGGTATGTTGGCAGTAAATTCGGTCGTCGGACTATCCGAACATGTAAGTACCTTGTACTACGTTTGTACCGATTTACAAGACAATGTTGGCTTCTAGCAAAGCACCATGCCTACCCAATTCTCCAGAAATATCCTTACAGGAATAAAGGATCTATATTAGGCGTAGTATACGTAGTATTGTGTATTTCTGTCCAGTATCGGATGATCACATGCAAGGCCTGGGGCTGGTACAGTGTCTGCCCCGTACGAAGCATATATCGGATTACGAGTAACTAGTCTCTTTAAAATCGAATAATCATGACCAAGTCATATTATCCCGACGGTTGCAACCTTTTTAGAGAACCAGTTCTGTATCCCTGTGCGATCATCAACTCCATATGACTGGAGTGACACTTCCGTCTTGACATCACACCCAACACACTACGATTCTCAATATTGGCGTACACAGAGCCTGTTAAAGCCTTGGATGACCGCAACCAAAGTATATTGATTGTCGCAAGTATTAGCGGTGCAAGTCTCAGGTTAAGACCAAATACACCTACCCTGATTTCGGACTTCCATAGACACATAGCCATACTAACAATGGAATTCCGAGGGGGTCTATCTAGAGCGAAGCTATTTCTCGTACCATCGGTAAAACACAACCTTCTATTACACTTGCATGAGTATCTTATACCCAAATATATGAGAACTATGTCGTTGTGCCCTCACAACGCGCACAAGTGTAATACTAGTTTTTTACGTATTCATCGATGTCCAATCTCGATATTACTCTGACTAGGGATATTTAATGATTTATCCTTCGTGGATTGATACTGTCTCATATTATTCTCAATCCAGGAACAAATCACAGGGACCTCATATCATTTATATCTAGGTGATCTAATCACAAATGATAAGAGTTCAATCTCCTTTGTCACATAGTTAATTTGTACAACAACACCATGATCTGTACAAATAGTGACGCTATGGGTTATAATTGTCCAACAATCTCCCACTTGGCCAATAACCAGTCACTCGAGTGTCTTGCACCCGAACTATGTATGGTTGGCTCAAATTGCTGAGGAAATGCTTTCGTCAGCGGATTTTCATGATTATCGTCTGATGCGATTTATACGATCATCACATCACCACGATGTATGATCCGAACGAATCAGATGAATAGTCGAGGTATGTATCTGGATCGTCGATGAGACTATTAATTCTTTAGCCTATGCTGACGCCTAGCTCAGCTATTAACAGAATTATATCTAATCTAATTAGATTTATATATCGACCCAGAAGGCTTCTATTGCCGCCTCAGCTTGCAGCAATAACCCACATTTGTTGTTTATACGGTAACAGTATCTTGCTTGGAAGATTTCCAGTTCACTGTTCCGTTATTCAAACTGTATAGTACCATTTGTGACTTTTAGTCGTCTTTTATAAGTTTAGGAAACTTGCAGTAGTGATCCCAGTCACTTCAAGTTCTCATTCTCCACAGATTACAGCATCCTTAGTTCTGTAAGATACTAACGGATGTTCTTAATATCAATCCAGTGACTATCACTTGGATTGGCCTGTTTGTGTTTCCATATGCTCAAAGCGTATGAGACACCAGGTCGCGTACATTTTTCAATGTACGATTTCTCGGAGAGTTTTATCGAAAGCCAAGCTTTCACCTATTTTATTATGGGAATATCATTTCCAAGAAATGACATATTATCATATTTGTATAGGACAGCCACTGTCAGTGCGCTCCCACTAACCTCCTTATATACACAAGAATCATTTCGTTTTGAATTAAATCATAAACCATTATGATTACATCAAAACGATAATTCCTAGAACCTATGCTTGCTTCAATCCAAACATGGATTGAATAACCTGCAAACCTTGTTTGCTAGTTATGGTACGAAAAAAACAACAGGATGTTGTAAACATCCTCCAAAAGGTTTCCTTTTCAGGAAAGCAATTTTCCCGTAAAGCTGTCATATTTCATAAATGAAGCACGTAGCTTTAGCAAGCATTTCCCAAATGCATTTACCGTGGCAACAGGTAAAAGGTTGAATCGAAATCAACACAATGTTGATAACAATACCTTTCCGCTAAAAGCCTAGCTTTATACGTTGGTATGTTGCCATCCATGTATGTCTTCCTTGAAGACTTATAGTACCAGTAGGCACAATGCCTTGCGGTACATCAACTAGTGTCCAAACATAGTTGATATACATGGATCCATTTCAGATTCTATGGCACTTTGCCATAATAGGGAGTCGATACCTTGTATTACTTCCTCATACGTAGTCAGTTGGTATACCTCAAAAGATTGACATCTTTACGATGTGAGATCAGAAACCCATACCCCAGGTTGTCTTCTGACTCTCTCAGACATACGTGGTTCTTGTGTATACGAATATTACTGGTAATAGTTCCATCCTTGATAAACTATTTATGTTCCATTAGGAATCGGTGCCTGAAACAGTATCACTCCAATTTTCATCGAGTTATACTATCCTCCCACTTACCACTGCATATCGGTATTCCTCTTAGGAAAACCACATGGCGAGCAACAATCTAATTATTCTCTTGTGACTTGTATAAGTACTATACTTATGTATCCCTAGGATAACCTACAATTGGCACTTATCCAATTTGGGTTTTAGTTTGGTATCATTCAAACATATGCCTAGAATTCCCAAATTATCAGGAATGTGAAACCCGGTTTCTTTCCTGTTCATATCTAATATGAAGTCTGTCAAATAGATTATTATGGAACCTTATTCAAAATAAGTTCTGAACTATTTATGCTTATCCGTTGAAGGAAATGGTAGCTCAGAGCGACTCATGATTAACCTTATCATGTCTAACAAAATTCGGTTACTCTGTTCGGACACACCGTCACTTTGAAGTGTTCCGGGAGGAGTCCTCATTGAAAGAATACTATACTCTTTCAAGTATATTAGAAACTTATTGCTTAAGTATTTTCCATTACGGTCTTACCGTGACGGTATAATACTTTAGCCGATCTGTTCGTCTATTTCGTGTCGAAAACTTTAAAAGTTTCCGATTTGTGTTTCAAAAGAGACACATAACCATAACGCGATGCCACATTCGTAAAGGTCACGAAATATTCATATCCACATCTAGCCTAGCTAGACATGGGCCCACTTGCTTCACTATGAACTAGGGCTAACATATATGTGGCACTTACACTTTTACCAAGTAAATGGTGTTTTAGGCACTTTGCCTAATAAACTAGTTTCGTAGACTTTATTTGAATGGAATCAAATTAGTCCGAGTACCCACTCTTCAAAAGTGCGGATATACGAGTCTTGTTTAATTGTGTCCCAGACTACAATGCCACAAATTAGTTTCTTCTGATCAAATCAGTTTGAGCTATTTTTTTGTCATGTTATATATTTGAGATTTATTTATATTCAAAATATAAACTCTGTTATTCACATCTAATGTGTATATCTCAATATCATCTTTATATAATGAAACACTTTAGTGTTCTAAAATATAAAGGTTCACCCGCAGCGGGTTAAACACTGATATAGAGATAATGTATCTAGTCAAACTAGTTACATTATAACAATTTCCTAATTCAAGTACGTACCCAAAGGTAGTTCCTAAACTTAGGTATCTACGGTCAAAACAGCGAGTTTCGTCCCGTTTCCGATTCGCAGATAAATCTCAATTGAAGTCAGTATCCTGCTCACAGCAGATTCTGAACATCAATATATATATATTTCACACTAAGTATCTAAAATCCAATTTTAATACTAGTAATGAACATAATTATGACAAACATATTTGAAGTCAGAGCCTTGCTCGTTCTTCAATTCCTTCATGTCTACTTTGTCCAAACGGCAGTCACGCTTCCGCGGTCCCGTTTGCCACAATAAGGCAGATATTTTAGGATATGTCCTTTATCTTCCCAGAAGACTATAATGATTATGCATTTGCCCTTTTTCACATTCCAGTAGCCTTTGGCCAAGCCTCAGGTTTCTAGAATATCGAAGTAAAGTGCGCCTTGCGCTACTTGCCTTATTGCAAAGTTTGACTTTATCTCCTTGAGAATAGTCATTAACTCTCCAAGAGTTATTAATTGCAATTTAGTACTTCTAAGATCTATAAGATCTATGAAGATCCTTCAATTTCTTTATCATACTTTAAGGATCTAATCCTTTGTTCTGACAAAGAAATTAAGGAGTCTACTGCGACAAGCTTAATGGATTAAGCACTAAAGTTATCATCACATAAATCTTCCAAAGATTATGCTCTATTATTTGCTTAACTCCGGGCTTAGGCCTAATATGTTATTTTATCAAATAAAGTAACTTATTAGTTTCCAGGACCATCCTGAAACTTTCCCAATTTGAAAATTAAACCATTTAAATACATTTTCCCTTGGATTATATTTTAAATCTCAATCTTTCAATTATTTCTTGATTCTAATAGTCCAACTATTTAATCAACGATTTATGTACTATTTATTATAATGATTACAATAGTCCAACTATTTAATCAACTATAATTTAATAGATTAAAATCAATTATATTGATTACTATAATCCAATTATAAAATCAACTATAAATGAATAGTTTGAATATAGTCCAACTATTTATCAAAAACAACATTTAAATATTAGTCCAACTAACATTTAATTTATATTTGACGAATGATATTTGTTTGAGCGTGTATGGCAAGTAATTAAACGAATATTGCAAATTCAATTCTTGCCTCCCACTATTTTTCGGTGAGCCTCCAACCCTCTGTCGAGTACTCGGGAAACCGTGTTTCCTAAGGGGTTAGGATCCCGTTAAATATCACACAATCTTGACTTTGGCCAACAAATTGTATGATAATTAACTAGGTAGATCTCTAAGATCGATTGGATCCAATCCAATTCCTAGATCCAGTAGAGGGACATCCAAGTCCGAAACATATATCTTATATATGCCAATACATCCAATGTATTACCTAACTTTTTTCCTCTGAATCAACTAAGCCTTGGCTTTGGCACAACAAATTTAGTGATCCCAGTCAAGCGCGACCCATTGACCATGGAAAGCTTCGTAATCAATGTCGATGGACAAGAAGTGGTCTTGACTTTGGCCAACAAACCACAACTTAGACAAGACACTGATATGAACAAAACTCTCGTGATTCAAACACATCCTCGATGGACAAAGGCCTTGACTTTGGCCAACAAGCCAATGCCAGTCTCGGATTTTGAGTGAGAATCACTCAATGGAAGGAAAGACGCTTAATATTTTGCGAAGGTTTTTCGAGTGCAAATTGGCAACCAATTTATTATCTTTGTTAATGTCTCATCATCATACACCATTAAACATGCATTCTAAACACATAATAAAGCGCATATGATAAAATAATAATGATATGCGGATGGATACTTTACACATTGATCCTAGATCAAATCTCTCCATTTTCTCTCTCCCGCTAGCACAAATATTTCTTCTA
Organism: Zanthoxylum bungeanum; assembly: GCA_019454045.1. NCBI lineage: Eukaryota > Viridiplantae > Streptophyta > Magnoliopsida > Sapindales > Rutaceae > Zanthoxylum > Zanthoxylum bungeanum. The sequence continues at coordinate 44,538 of SKCR01028946.1, read as the reverse complement.
CCCGTTATACTACACTTCTAAAGAAACCTCATTTACATTGAGGGAATAGGTGAGAAGAGAATACAAAGAATAAGGAGGTAATAAGGCTGGACACGCAGGTCCAATTAATAAATCAAATTTATTACGACAATTTCTAAAATTGCCCCACCCATCTAATATCCATCTGATATACATTATTCATGCATCGCAACCATGTATTCACACAAGCATGTTATCAATCAATCTAATCAAATTAATTAATGTGATAATTAGTGATCATCCAATGTTCAAACAACGATTTGATTTTGCTCGAGTCAAACTCGTTTTGCGAATAAGTACTCAAAGTACGAATTCTCGAATTAAATTAAACTACATAATTAAATCCAATTCAATTTGTATTTAATACTAATTCACTATTTAATTCCAAATTAAATACTACACTTTATTAACGAACTTTTACGACTTAAATTCCAAATTAATCGTTTCGGGTCTCAAAGCCCGATTAACGTCCAACGTCAATTTAATTAAAGTCCAATGGGCTTTTAATTAATTTCTTGAGGCGTGGACTTTTGGTCAACTCGGGTTAAATCGAATAACCAGAGTCCAATCCGGGAGTTACCCCATAAGCCCAGAAATCAATTTATGCCCATTAGGCCCAATTAAACTTTAAAGGTCCATTAAGTCTCATTTGGACTTTATGGAGGCGGTTTTGGGCCCAATTGGATCCAACCAATTTTGCCTAAACCCAACTTATTACAACTAAGCCCAATAAGCCCAATAACAACATAACAAGCCCAAATCCAATTTAGGCCCATTAACTAAATTACTAAAATCCAATTTTACAATTTAATTAATCAAAGTGCATTAACATAATTAATCACCCAAATCATTATTTCCAAAACACAAATTAGGCTAATTAATCATGCTCATCTACATCAATTAGTGTCCAACACAAATTACTCAAAAATCAAACCCAATCATGCTCATAATGTCTCGGTAAAGGAAGGATTTTTACATCAAATTCGAATTCAATCCAATTAAATCCAATTCAATATTAAATCAACATTCCCAATTGATTTCCAACACATTCAATGATCAAAAATCAAAAAACCCAAGACATCAAATTTAGGGCACCATTCGGCCATGCGAAATTTTTGGGGCATATTTGTTCCAAATAATTTTTAATCAAATTGATCCAATCAATCATCAATTAAAACACATTCAAGCATACTTAATCATCCAATTTCATAATTACATGCTCAAATTCATTTTACCCAAATTTTAACCCCTGAATCAATTTCATGCTTTTCCTTGCTCATGATACCATTGTTGGAGATTCTAACCATCCCAAGATCAACAAACAAGCATGAAACACAAGTGAATACATTCGAGGAAGTCGCAGAATACTTACATCGATCGGTTGAGCGACGCTTTGACGAACAAAACTTTTTCTGCTCGGCAGTGGACTGCTCACGGCAGTGCAATGAATTTCCTCATTTTTTCGGCCAAAGGATCATCTTGAAAAAGCTCCAAGCTTCGTCAAACGATTCCCGGCTCATGGGTGGACTTCCCTATCACCTTCGCATGTCTCTCGGAGTGCTAGCTCTCTTGATTTTTGCCACAAAAATCCACACTTTGCTTCCCATTATTTTCGATTTTTGCAAACCAGAAACCAGAAAATGCACAGCCCTTGGGCTTGAGAAAGATGAAGAGAATGGAGAGAGAGAAGAGTTAAAATGTGTTAAGTGTTTTGGTAATTCAATTTCTAAAATCATATACCAATTTTGGTTCCAAAAGTCAAGGCAATTAATGCCCACAAATGCCAACCACACACATCACTCAATCACATCAATCACAAGTTGTCAAGTCACATCACTCAAAGTGAAAAGTGATTTGACGGTTGATGCGACTAATGATTTGACGCTTGATTTGACTTGCGTGCCGTACTCGCATTCGAAATGCGAATGCGCTCGCAAATAATCTCGGGCTCGGGTTCTGTAATTCCAAATTAACAAATTTTCCGTCACGACGTAATTAAATGATTACGCCTAGCGAAATCACTATTCACGTCGCTAACGAATTAATTCTAAATTAACTCCTTCGCCCGAATTAAAATCTAATTTTAATTCTGCGTCGAAATCCAATTTCTTTTAATATATCAAATATATTAATTTATCGATTAATTCCAAATTAATCGTTCTCTCTCTTTAAATGATATTTTATCCCAGATAAAATATCTCCGTAATTAATCCAAGATTAATTTTCTCTCTCATCTTATTAATCCCAGATTAATTAAAAGTGTGAGTTATACGTCATCGGTGAATCTTTGGGAAGCGACCCATGAGATCCCCGGATATGTTGGCAGTAAATTCGGTCGTCGGACTATCCGAACACGTAAGTACCTTGTACTACGTTTGTACCGATTTACAAGACAAGGTTGGCTTCTAGTAAAGCATCATGCCTACCCGATTCTCCAGAAATATCCTTACAGGAATAAATGATCTATATCAGGCGTAGTATACGTAGTATTGCGTATTTCTGTCCAATATCGAATGATCACATGCAAGGCCTGAGGCTAGTACAGTGTCTGCCCCGTACGAAGCATATTATCCCGACGGTTGCAACCTTTTTAGAGAACCAGTTCTGTATCACTGCGCGATCATCAACTCCATATGACTGGAGTGACACTTCAGTCTTAACATCACACTCAACACACTACGATTCTCAATATACCCAGCATTGGCATACACAGAGCCTGTTAAAGCCCTGGACGACCGCAACCAAAGTATATTGATTGTCGCAAGTATTAGCGGTGCAAGTCTCAGGTTAAGACCAAATACACCTACCCTGATTTCGGACTTCCATAGACACATAGTCATACTACCAATGGAATTTCGAGGGTGTCTATCCAGAGCGAAGCTGTTTCCCGTACCATTGGTAAAACACAACCTCCTATTAAACTTGCATGAGTATCATATACCCAAATATATGAGAACTATGCCGTTGTGCCCTCACAACGCGCACAAGTGTAATACTAGTCTTTTACGTATTCATCGATGTCCAATCTCGATAATACTCTGACTAGGGATATTTAATGATTTATCCTTCATGGATTGATATTGTCTCATATCATTCTCAATCCAGGAACAAATCACAGGGACCTCATATCATTTATATATCTAGGTGATCTAATCACAAATGATAAGAGTGAAATCTCATTTGTCACATAATTAATTTGTACAACACCATGATCTGTACAAATAGTGACGCTATGGGTCATAATTGTCCAACACAACAATGGTATCAGAGCCTTGATGAGCATGAAATTGAACTTAGGGTTTATATACTAAAATTTGGGTAAATTTGATTTGAGCATGTTTTAATCAAATTGTTTGTATGAGTATGCTTGTATGTTATAACTTGGAGTTATACATGATCAATTTGAAGAAAATTCAATTGGATTAATTTTCCCCAAATGTTGTATGATGGCCGAATGCTTCATAACCCTAATGTCATGGTATTTTTTATTCTTTTGATCATTCTTTAAAGACTTGGGATAAATTGATTAATGATTTAATTGGATTGAAATCGAAATCGTTTTTTTAAAATCCCTCAATGCCGTGAGCTTCAAAGCATGTAAATGAGATGATTTTTTGTTTCAATAATGTTGGACATGTATTGATGATGAATAAGCATGATTAATTAATTAGATTAGTATTTTGGAAATGATAATTTAAATAAGTTAATCATGGCTAAGCACTTTAATTAATTAAATCATGATATTTGGAATATTAAAATTTAATTAGTTGGGCTTAATTTAGAATTGGGCTTAAAATGTTGTATTTGGCCTAATGGGCTTGGTTGGGCCAAGTTTTTAGGTCAATTGGATTGGATCCAAATTGGGCCTAAATCATTCCATTAAGTCCAAATAGAACAAATGGGCCTTTTATGTTTAATTTGGCCTAATGGGCCTAAATTGGTTTCTTGGCAAATAAGGCGATTCCTTAATTGGGCTTTGGTATTTGGGTTTGACCCATATTGACCAAAGTCCATGCCTTAAGAAATTAATTGAAAGCCCATTGGACTTTAATTAAACGACATTGGATGTTAATTGGGCTTTGAGACCCATTTGGATTAGATTTGGAATCTAAGTCGTAAAGGCGCATTAAAAGTGTAATTATTTAATTTGGAATTAAATATAGAATTAGTATTGAATTCGAATTAAATTAGATTTAAATTGTAGTTCGATATAATTCAAGAATTTGTACTTTGAGTACTTATTCTTAAACGAGTTGGACTCGAGCAAATCAAATCGTTGTTTGAACATTGGATTATCACTTTATTCAAAGATTAATTAATTGGATTAGATTGATTGAATAACATGCTTTATGTGAATACATGGATGTGTTGAATGAATAATGTATATCGGATGGATATTAGAAGTGAAATGGCAATTTTGGAAATTGTTATTAATTTAAAATTTATTAAATTGGACCTGAAATTCTCTCGATTCTTTGTAATTCTCTTCTCACTTAATTCCCCTCAATGTTAATGAGGTTTCTTTAATTGTATTATGTAATTGGGTAGAAGTAAGAATAGTGCTAGCCGGGGAGAGGAAATAGAGTGATTTGTTCTAGGAACAATCTATGAGATATCCATCCGCATATCATTATTAATTTATTTACTGCGCCTTATTATACTTTTAGAATGCATGCTTAAGGGTGTATGATGAGACCTAACAAATATAATAAATTGATTGCCAATTTACGTAAAAAAACCCTCAACAAATTTTAAGTGTTTTCCTTCCATTGAGGGATTCTTACTCAAGATCCAAGATTGGCACTGGTTTGTTGGCCAAAGTCAAGACCTTTGTCCATCGCGGATGTGTTTGAATCATAAAGGCTTTGTTCCATATCGTATGTCTTGTCCAAGTTGTGATTTATTGGCCAAAGTCAAGATCACTCTTTGTCCATCGACATCGATTACGAAACTTTCCAAAGTCAATGGGTTCCGCTTAACTGGAATCATTAAGCTTGTTGTGCCAAAGCCAAGGCTTAGTTGATTCAGAGGAAAAAGGTTAGGAACTATATTGGATATATTGGCATATATATTGTATATATGTTTCGGACTTGGAGGTCCACCTATCAAATCTAGGAATTGGATGAGATCCAATTGATCTTAGAGATCTACCTAGTTAAATATCATACAGCTTGTTGGCCAAAGTCAAGGTTGTGCGTTATTTAACGGGATCCTAGCCCACTAGGAAACTAGGTTTCCCAAGTACTCAACAGAGGGTTAGAGGCTCGCCGAAAAATAGTGGGAGGCTAGTATTGAATTTACAATTTCGTTCAAATACTTAGCTTTACGCACTTTCAAATTATTTCGTCAATTATTTTTATTAGTTGGACTAATATATTATTATTTTTCTTGTAACAGTTAGACTGTACCCATACATCGTTAATCGAATAGTTGGACTATTGTGGTTAAGATGACAGGAAAGTTAAGCATTAGAGATATTGTCATGGGTGATAATGTCTTTAATGGCACAAACTTTCAAGATTGGGATATGAATCTCAGAATTGTTCTGGGATCCGAGAAGTTACTCTACACTATAGAGAGACCTCTTGGGCCTAAGCCCTGACCTGATCAGTGCTTAAGCTAGAGCTTTGGAAGACTCATAGCGATGACAACGTGACTGCTCAATCGGTAATGCTTGCTGCTATGACTCTGCAATTCCTTCATCAAAATAAGGGATTGGATCCCTATGAGATGATGGCGAAGTTGCATGATCTTCACCGATCTAATCTTAGATCACAAAGATATGAGTTGCAGAAGAATCTCTTCCGCGCTTGCATGTCGGAGGGTACGTCTGTTGAGCACCATGTGTCACAGATGATTGCTGACATTGAGAAGTTCGGACAAATGGGCATCATCTTCGAGGCTGAGACTTCAATAGATTTGATCTTATAGTCTCTCCCCGACACTTGGAGTGGGTTCATCATGAACTACAATATTATGTTCAACAGTTTTGGCCGTTGGCACTTTTGTTTTGGAACTGCCCTCCGGGCATGTGCTTAAACTATCAGACTATTATTATGTACCTAGTTTGACTAGGAATATTATTTATGTATCTATGTTAGCCCAATGTGGGTATACTTTTGTATTTAAAAACATTGGGTGTTTATGTATAAAAATGATATGGAAATTTGCACTGCTGATGTAAATAATTGTCTTTATATTTTGAATATGAATCAATCTCAAACATATAATGTAACAAACAAAAGGCTTAAATTAAGTAACAAAGATGAAACTTATATGTAGCATTTTCGTTTGGGACATATAAACAAGACACGTATATCCACACTTTCGAAGAGTGGGTACTTGGACGGATTTGATCCAAATTCATATGACGTCTGCGAATCTTGTTTATTAGGCAAGATGTATAAATCACCTTTTAGCGGTAAAGGTGCACGTGCCACCGAACTGTTAGCCCTCGTTCATAGTGACGTATGTGGGCCCATGTCTAGCCAGGCTAGAGGTGGCTATGAATACTTCATAACCTTTATGGATGATGCATCGCGTTATGGTTATGTGTATCTTATGAGACGAAAGTCGGAAACCTTTGAGAAATTCAAAGAGTTTCGACATGAAGTAGAAAAACAGATCGGTAAACATATTAAGGCATTACGGTCGGACCGTGGTGGTGAATACTTGAGCAATGAGTTTCTCGATTACTTGAAAGAATATACTATTCTTTCACAGTGGACTCCTCCCGGAACACCGCAATTAAACGGTGTGTCTGAACGGAGAAACCGAACTTTGTTAAACATGGTAAGGTCTATGATGAGTCGCACAGAGCTATCTATTTCCTTCTGGGGATATGCATTGAACAATGCAATACTTATTTTGAATAGGTTCCGTCAAAGTCTGTTCAACAGACTCCGTTTGAAATATGGACAGGAAAGAAACCGGGTTTCTCATTCCTGAAGATTTGGGGTTGCTGGGCATACGTTAAACGTTTGGAAGGTACCAAACTTGAACCCAAATCGGATAAATGTCTATTTGTAGGATATCCTAGGGAAACCAAAGGATATTACTTCCATCACCCACAAGAGAACAAAGTATTTGTTGCTCTACATGCAGTTTTCCTTGAGAAGGAATTCCTAAATGCAGTAATAAGTGGGAGGAAAGTAGAACTCGATGCATCAGGGATGAGACTGTACCACAATCTTCAAATACACAAGGACCGTGTAGGTCGGAGAGAGTCAGAAAACAACCTGAGAGGTATAGGTTTCTGATCTCACCTCATGTGGATATTAATCTTATTGAGGATGGTGAACCAGCTATGTATGAGGAAGCGATACAAGGTATCGACTCCGGTTTATGTCAAGATGCCATAAATTCCGAGATGGACACCATGTACACCAACCAAGTTTGGACACTGGTTGATGCACTAGAGGGCGTAAAGCCTATTGGTTGCAAATGGGTCTTCAAGAGGAATACCGATATAATGGCAACATACAAACGTACAAAGCTAGGCTTGTGGCGAAAGGGTATCATCAACGACATGGTGTCGATTACGACGAAACTTTTTCACCTGTTTCCATGATTAAATCCATTTGGATAATGCTTGCTATTGCTGCATATTTCGATTACGAGATATGACAGATGGACGTCAAAACCGCTTTCCTTAACGGAAACCTTTTTGAGGATGTTTATATGCAACAGCCTGACGGTTTTATCGTTCCAAGACTTGCAAACAAGGTTTGTAAGTTAAATCGATCCATTTATGGATTGAAGCAAGCATCGCGTTCTTGGAACCAGCATTTTGATGAGATCATAAAAGAATATGATTTCGTTCAAAACGAGGATGATCCTTGTGTATATAAGAAGTTTAGTGGGAGAGCACTGACATTCATTGTCCTTTACATTGATGATGTATTGCTTATTGGCAATGACATTCCCATGTTAACATCGGTGAAAGCTTGGCTTTCATTAAAATTCTCCATGAAGGATCTAGGAGAAGCAGCCTTTATTCTGGGAATAAAGATCTACCGGGATAGATCTAGAAAGCTGCTTGGACTCTCCCAGAGCACGTACATTGACAAAGTGTTGAAGAGATTCAACATGGATCAGTCCAATAGGGGACTGTTGCCAGTGTCACATGGCGTCACTCTATCTAAGGACATGTGTCCTAAACTCAAGATGAGAGAGACAACATGAGTCGGATATCGTTCGCCTCGGCAGTCGGATCGATCATGTATGCCATGATATGTACGCGATCTGATGTCTTGTATGCTTTGAGCATGTATAGTCGCTATCAGGCCCATCCAGGTGATGGTCACTGGATGGCGGTTAAGAATATCCTAAAGTATCTTAGAAGAACTAAGGATGTTTTCTTAATCTATGGAGATGGAGGACTTGAGGTAACTGGGTATACCGATGTAAGTTTCCAAATCGATAAAGACGACTGTAAGTCACAATTTGGGTACGTATTTTGTTTGAACAACAGAGTAGTAAGATGGAAATCTTCCAAGCAAGAGACTGTTGCCGATTCAACAACAGAAGCGGAGTATATTGCTGCAGCTGAAGCAGCAAAAGAGGCAGTTTGGATCCGTAAATTCCTAATTGGATTATGAGTAATTCCGTTAGCAGCTGAGCCCGTTCCATTGTATTGTGACAATAACAGGGCTATAGCGCAGGCTAAGGAACCGCAGTCTCATCAACAATCTAAGCGTGTTCTTCGACGTTTCCATCTGATTCGTGAGATCATACATCGTGGCAATGTGAAGATCGAGAAGGTCGCATCAGAGGACAACATTGCAGATCCGCTGACGAAAGCTATTCCTCAGCAAAGGTTTGAGCGACATGTACATAGTTCAGGTATTAGATGCTTGAGTGACTGGCTATAGGCCAAGTGGGGGATTGTTAGATAATTATGACCCATAGCGTCACTATTTGTAAAAGACATTGTGGTTTTTGTACAAATTAACTATGTAGCAATGTAAATTGGATTTTATCATTTTGTAATTTGATTACTTAAATATATAAATGATAAAAGTCCTTATGATAAGTTCCGAATTATAAGATATCAGACAGTATCAATCCATAACGGTTTAATCATTAAATATCCCTAGTCGTAGTATTATCGAGACTGAACATCGATAATGCGGAATAGACTAGTATTGCACTTGTGCGTGTTATGGAAGCGTAACAGCATAGTTCTCATATATTTAAGTATTGGATACTTATGTCAGTGTGATTGGAGGTTGTGTTTACCGATGGTACAGAAACAGCTTCGCTCTGGATAGACCCTGCGGAATCTCATTGGTAGTATGAATTTGTGTGTATGGGAATCCGCATCAGGGTAGTTGTATTTGGTCTTAACCTGAAACTTGCATCGCTAGTACTTGCGACAATCAATACGCTTTGGTTTTGGTCGTCCAGTACTTTAACAGGTTCTGTGTACGCCTATTCTGGGTTTATTGAGAATCGTAGTGTATTGGGTGTGATGTCAAGACGGAAGTATCACTTCAATCATATGGAGATGATGATCACGCATGGATACAGAACTGGTACTCTAAATGGTTGCAACCATCGGGATAATATAACATGGTCATGATTATCCGATTAAAGAGACTAGTTTCTTGTAATCCGATATATGCTTCATACGGGGCAGACACTATTCCAGCCCCAAGCCTTGCATGTGACATCCGATAGTGGATCGTAACACGCAATACTACGTATACTACGCCTGACATAGATTATATATTCCATTAAGAATATTTCAGGAGAATTGGGTAGGCACGGTGCTTTGCTAGAAGCCAACCATGTCTCGTAAATCGGTAAAAACGTAGTACGAGGTACGTACGTGTTCGGATAGTCCGACGACCGGATTTACTACCAACATATCCAGGGATCTCATGGGTCGCTTCCCGAAGATTCACCGATGATGTATGATTCGAGCATAATTAATCTGGGATTAATTACGGAGAGATTTTATCTAAGATAAAATAATAATTGAAGAGATAGAATGATTAATTTGGAATTAATCGATAAAATAATATGTTCGATATATTAAACGAAATTAGATTTCGATGCGGAATTAAAATTGGATTTTAATTCGGGCAAACGAATTATTTTAGAATTAATTCGCGAGCGACGTGAATAGTAATTTTTCTTGGCAAAATTATTTAATTAAATTTGATTTAATTACATCGCAACGGAAAATTCGTTAATTCGAAATTAGCGAACCCGAGCCCGAGATGTGTCGCGAGCCCACTCGGATTTTGAATCAAGTGGGGCCCACATGTCACATCACTTGTCACTTTAATTACTTTTTGGTAATGGGTTTTTGTGAAGGAATGATGGTAACTTGAATGACCATTAAAGCTTGGAGCTTGGATTTCATCAAGGTGCTAGTTCACACAAGGGATCATTCAAGGTGATAGGGAAACCAACCTTTGAGCTTGGAATCACCATTAAAGCTTGGAGCTTGGATTTCATCCCCAAAGGAGGAGCTTGGCGGAAAGTTGGAGGATCAAAGTTTTGTGTTTGACGCATCCAATATCCGATCTTTGTAAGTATGATTCCGCCATACTTTACTTTCGTATTCACATGATTTTAATTGCTTTATATGATCTTGGGAATGTCTTAGAGACCAACAGTCGGTTCAGTCAAAAACGTATTTTATGCCATTTTGCGGAAAAATATTTTCGTAAAAGTTTCGCGATGTTTCTTGGTTATTTATTTCGTTATTTGATATCGAATAAATATGTTTAGGTGAAACATAAATGAATTATTCATATTTGATATTGAATAATTTATTTGGTATTTAAAAAGTTTTAAGATTACAATTTCACCCGAACTGCGCTTCCGCCGCGCCCTTTTGCCCAAATCCCCAAAATATACATCCTCTCGAGCTCGTCCTCCTGGTAAACATGTAAAACAGAGAAACTAAGAGTGGGGGGTTAGATCGTTTGCACGACCTAGTGACTGTACTGTTGAAAACAGAAATTGAAATACTTTATGAAACATTCATTTTTCTGAAAATGAAATCATCTCAAGAAAATAGATCTTTTCTGAAATCTCTTTCGTATCTGAAAATAAAAGTTTCTATGATACTTTTTTGAAAACTCTTTTTTTGTCTGAAAACTCTGAACGTTTCTGGAAAACTGAGTTCTTTCTAAAGCTCTTTCATAAAATTATTTCTCTGGAAAATTTTTTCATAAAACTATCATTTCTGAAATCATTTCTCTGAAAATCTGTCATTAAAAATCTGTTTCTAAAAATCTGCTGAAAACCTGACGCATTGGGGCATTACTGTAAGGGTTTTTAGCAGGTATTATCGGGTAACGCAGCGGAACGTGAAAATTTTTTTTTTTTTAATTTAATATTTTTCTTGGGTAATTAAAATAAACTAATTTATTCTAATTACTAATACTCAAAAATTCAGTTTTTACCCAAAATCCATAATTTTCCCCTAATTGCCGTGAGACCAAAAATGTTTACATTTTGATCATTTTAGTCCTAATTGTCAAATACAAATTTAAGTGATTTCAAATCATTACCAAAATGATTTATACATATCATATACATCAAAATACTAGGGGTGTTCATAGGGTAGGGTCAACCCGCGACCCGACCCGACCCGCGCTGACCCGACCCGACCCGCGCGGGTCTAATAAAAAAAATTACAAAATTTTGACCCGACCCGAAATTTCTGATCGGGTCACGGGTTTAGGACAGAAAAGTCGGGTCTGACCCGACCCGATTTTATTATATTATATATTTGTTATGTTATAATTTTAACAAGAAATAATTGTAGTTGGAGTGGAAAAGTGGTTGTGGTCATCAAAGGGCCCTGAGTTCGATTCCTAGCATGCCCAAATCCAAAATTTTAGCTTAAATTTATTTTAAAAATAAAATGACATTAGTGGGAATTGAACTTGAGATTAAGAAGATATAAACCAACACTTAACCATCGCAACAACAGGCATTTCTTGTAAAATTTGTATCAAAAAAATATATATATTATATTTTTAATATATTTTGGTGACCCGACCCGACCCGCGATTTTTTGACCCGACCCGTTGCGACCCGACCCGCGGGTCAGCTGCTTGAATTTCGGGTTTCGGTCAAGTGACCCGAGTGACCCAACCCGATCGGGTCAAAAAAAAATCGAAAAACCCGACCCGACCCGACCCGTGAACACCCCTACAAAATACAACTCACAACAAAAATCCCCAAAATCCTCCAAATTGCCGAGAAGCCCAACAAGTTTGAACATTTTGCATTTTGGTCCAAATTTATTAAAAACAAGTTTAGATGATTTCCAATCAACAACAAATTATTTGTATATCTTATATACATCATAATACAACACATACATGAAAATCCCCAATTTTGGTTGAGGTATGAAACCTTATTTTTCAAATTAATCCAATTAACAAAATTAATCAAATCTAACATTTTAATCTAATCTCTACATCACCAAACAAATCTCACAACTTTGAAATAACTCAAGAACAATTCTAGGTCATCATTGAGTGGCCTAACAACTCTAGAATGACAATAAGATCATCAACTGATCAAAAGTGTGTTTATACACCATTTACAAGCATACTTTATTAAACATACGTGCATACATCTTGCATTCAAGTTTCCAAACTTCACAACACAAACATAAGATAGTGGAAAAACATGTGAATAACATATGTTGTAGCCAAGAACAAAATAAATAATTTTTCTTTTAATGGAAAGTTGGAAATACTTATTTATTTGCAAGATTTTTACACTTTCTTCTTGGTTTCTATTCTTTTTCTCTCAAGTCTCTTTTGTTTATGTTTTTGGAAGCTTAACACTTGTGTAAAGCAAATGAAAAAATGATACCCTTAAATACTTAGGTTTGGCCAAAATTTTGGCCAAAAAAGAAAAAGATATTTTGTTAATTTTATAAAATAAAATTAAAGAATTCAAATCCAATTTGACAATCTTTTTCTTTAATACAAAAATCAAACATTAACACTTAGATATTTCCTAATCAAATTACCAACTTAGATATTTATATTTTTAATTACTTTAATTATTTAACAATTAAATAATTAAATAACTAATTAAATACAAATATCTTAATATATGTATTATATTTACTTTAAATAATCCAAATACATATTTAATGATATATGTCAAATATCATAATTTGACAATTAATTAATGTGTATTTAATAAAATCATATATTAAATACAAATATTAATTAGGAAATGATCAAAAGATCCATATGCATGTATCTTTTGTTTAACTGTTAAATGGTTTATAAATAATCAATATTATTCATAAAAGATTCACTAGTGCTCTACGAGTATATTTCATTAGTGAGACTCTATAGGTTCAGGCATATCTGTCACGAAAAATAATTTCATGTCCATAATCTGCCCACCCGTAAATTATGATGAACACGGATAAACTCACTGAACCATACAGGTCGAGGTCATTGCATACGTATAATCCTTCCGTCATAGGTATCCGAATTATTCCAGAGATATATATATATAAACGTCAAATTTCTATAGATATAATCACGTCGACGTTTCTATTAGCAATCTCTTAATAACACTTAAAACTAACTTCAAAGTGTAACACTGGCCCATGGATTTAACAAATTGCTAATTCCATATTGAATACCTATGCTCTATCCACAGAGCTGAAGGATTCTATCTTGACACACATAAGATATCCTGAGGATCATTCAACACCCAATGAATAGGTAGAGGTCTGACCTAAAAAGGTAGGTGACGTGACTACCATCAAAGTATGAAGGATATCTCATTTATCCATAGTGGTATCTCAAGTCAAAAAATAATATGTGACTCAACCCGAGAAGATTCTTATTGCGTTGGTTTAGCATCCGTTAAGAATCTTCGGTGAGTCATTAAGTGTTTATCCGATATAAACACCTACATGTCTATACGAGTCTCTAAGACTCATGGTTCATTGAGAATCAACCATTGAAATCCAAGATTCCATTATACGACATGTACATGTCTCAACGGGTTTACTTATTGACCAAGTAATGTAAACCTTGACCAGGAACAGTTAAAAAAATGATATTGTTATGATACAACTCAATGTCAGTTGCGACGCTTTTACAACTGTATCATAACTAATTATTCTAAGGTCAATTACGTCTTTACCATATATAAAGAGATGTTATATTATAGAAACATTTTATTTTATTCATAATAAAATGTTTACAGTAGTATTTATATGGAAATACATAAGAAATTGGCGCTCCGAGCACCAACCCTAACAAATTCTCCCACTTGCTCTAGCGCCAATATCGATTGTATCTCATACCCATCGACTCCACATGTTTATCAAACAACTTCAGTGGAATGGCCCTGGTAAGCGGGTCTGCAACATTATTTTCACTCTGGACCTCGCACACGTAATGTCTCCTCACGACACAATCTCTCGAATGATGTGGTACTTTCGTTCCACATGCTTCAATTTTTGATGTGCCATCAGTTCATTTGGTTGCGCAATGGCTCCATTATTATCACAGTATAACAGAATCGGATTCTCAATATTTGGGACAACTCCCAACTCTGTGATAAAGTTCTTAACCCAAATAGCTTCTTTTGCAGCTTCAGAAGCTGCAGTATATTCCACCTCTGTGGTGGAATCAGCTGTAGATCCATGTTTGGAACTTTTCCTAACAAACTACACTTCCATTAAGGGTAAACACAAATCTTGATGTAGACTTTCTATCATCAGGATCCGATTAGAAATTTGAATTTGTATACAAATTAACCTACAGTTCATTTCCTCCATATATCAGAAACTTATCCTTAGTAACTTTAAGATACTTTAGGATATGTTTAATGGTCATCATAGTCAACACCAGGATGTTGCGTGTAACCTTTAGCTACCAGTCGGGCCTTAAAGGTTTCAACTTTTTCGTCAGGCCCGTGTTTCCTCATATAAACCCATTTATAACCGATATGAACAATTCCTTCAGTAGGCTGAACCAAGTCCTAAAATTGATTCAGATACATAGAGTCTAACTCTTATTTTATGGCCTCTTGCCACTTCAAAGAGTCGATGTCCAACACCGCTTCTCTATAGTTATAAGAGTCAGTCTCTTCAACTAAAAGAATATCAAGACTCATTTCTTGTATCACATACAAGCGTTCAGGAGGTGTAGATACCCTTTGGGACCTACGGAGTGCGGGTAATGAAGGTTCTTCCATTGGTTCGTTGGTCTCAGGTTGTACTTCATCAAGTTCAACCAGTCTATGATTACCTCCCTCAGTCAAAAATTCTACCTCTAGAAATTTTTTGAAGCGAGCTACGAATACATTTCGATGTTCGGTATCATAGAACAAATATCCTTTCGTATTTGAAGGATATCCAACAAACCTAAACTTTTGCCCTCGAGGCAAAAGCTTATCCTACTGAGCCACCCTGACGTACGCAGGACAGCCCAAAACCCTAACATAATTAAGATTCAGTTTCCTATCGGTTCATATCTCATATGGAGTCGTAAGAACAAATTTAGAAGGAATCTTATTCAAAAGATGAGCGGCAGTTAAAAGAGTATAACCCCATAAGTAATATGGCAAATCTGTAACACTCAACATAGATCGGACCATATCCAATAATATTCGATTTCTCCTCTCAGACACTTCATTGTGTTATGGAGTACCCGGATGAATATATTGAGCGAGAATCCAATTCTCCTTTAAAAAATCAATAAACTCATCACTCATATATTCACCTCCTCGATCTGATCAAAGACATTTAATATATTGATCAGTTTATTTTTCTACTTCATTTCAGAATTCTTTGAACTTTTCAAAGGTTTCCGATTTATATTTCATCAGATAAACATAACCGTTCTGTGACACATCATCGGTAAATGTAATAAAGTATGAAAAACCACTGTGAGTAGTCTGACTCATAGGACCACATTCATCAGAATATATGAGTTCCAATAAATCAGTGGCTCGGTATCCCACACTAGAAAATGAGGCTTTGGTCATTTTACCCCGAATGCAAGATTCACAAGTTGGATAGGATTCAATGGTGAGATCCTGAATCAAACCATTCCTAACCCACCGGGTTAGGCGTTTCACGCCTATATGACCTAATTTCATATGCCAAAGTTCAGTATTATTAATTTCAGATAGTTTACGTTTATTAATTCCAGTATTCAAGGTATCTCGAGAAGTATGAAAAATATAATGACCATGCTCATTTGGACAAACAAGGATCTGAATATTATTTCTATCACATAAATACAAGGAACAATTCTTAATATTTACATGTTATCCCTCTATATCTAATACAAAAAGTGATATAATATTAGCTACGTATCCCGGTATAACATAGTAGTCATGCAACAAAAGTCTCCCACTGGGTAAGGTAATCTCGCATAATCTCACTGCAACCGCATCTAGAGAGTCACCACTCCCGAATCGTAACTGCATCTATCCAGATTTCAACAGTCTACTTTCCGTCAGCACCTGCAACGAATTGTAAATGTGAACAGGACAAGTATAATCTAAAATCTAACTAGATGTAACAGCTTCACAAGCTAAGGAGACATTAATAACAGGAAAAAATAAAAGTACTTGATGTCGATGCTTTTTCCTTCCTGATCTAGGCAAGGTAGTCAGGACAGTTCCTCTTCCAGTGCCCATTCTTACTGTAATGATAGCACTTGTATTCAGAAGCTTTCTTGGGCTTCGCTATCTTAGCATGCGGAGGAACATTGAAACTCTTCTTTTTTCCCCTTCATCTTCTTCCCATTTGACTTGCATTGGGAAGAAGCGGAAAGTGAAGTGGGTTTCGGAAGGCGAGTCGATACTCCCTTCCATAAATCCTCCTCCACCGTGAGAAACATCCTATGCAACTCATAGTAAGAACAGTGAATCCCATTCATGTTGAAGTACATCACAAACTGGCGGTACGACGCCGGGAGTGAACCAAGAATGACCATTCGTCCCAGAGTATTATTTAGAGGGAAATCACTGGGCCTCAATTGCTCGATCAGATCGATCAAATGAAGCAAATGTGAGCTCACAACCTGTCCCTCATCAAGTTTTGAATGGAACAGTTCCATTGCAACTCTATGAACCAAGACTTGTTCTTGATTAATGAATGATTCCCAGAGTTGTTTCATCATGCTATATGCATCAGACATCTCAAAATATTACCTCTTGAGTTCTGAAGCCAGTGATATAAATATGTATGATTTAACTATTAAATCATCATCTTTCCATCTGCGGAAAGTCTCAAGTTCCTCCGATGTCGCGTCCTCAGATACAGCAAGGGGCAAAAGACCCTCTAATACATATCCGATTTTTTCAGATTCGAGGACAATCCTCAAATCCATATCCCAATCTGCGATCTTTGCAACGCCTTTGAGCTTATTTGTATCAAGCCTACGAGAAAATGGGTTGTTTGAAGAAGCCGCCATCGCAAATCTATCAAATAGATAACGAAAAACGGTTAACAGAAAAATAGTTTCATATAATATCATAAAACATTAAATAGATCATGGATTTTTAATCGAAAAATGCTTCTCCCACTATTTCATGCAAAACTGCAATCTCCAAACATAATACACAACATGCAATAATCAAATTAAATACAATAGTGAAAAGTGGACCCCATGAATATATTTCAGCTCACAGCTTTGGCACGTTCTCGCCTACGTATAATAAACATAAGAGGGTAGAAAAATATGTGAACAACATATGTTGTAGCCAAGAACAAAAGAAATAATTTTTCTTCTAATGGAAAGTTGAAAATACTTACTAATTTCCAAGATTTCTACACTTTCTTCTTTGTTTCTATTTTTTTCTCTAAATTCTCTTTTGTTTATGTTTTTGAAAGCTTAACACTTGTGTAAAGCAAATGAAAAAATGAAACCCTTAAATACTTAGGGTTGGCTGAAATTTTGGCCAAAAAAGAAAAAAGATATTTTGTTAATTTTACAAAATAAAATTAAAGAATTCAAATCCAATTTGACAACCTTTTTCTTTAATGCAAAAGTCAAACATTAACACTTGGATATTTCCTAATCAAAATATCAACTTAGATATTTTATAATTTTAATTACTTTAATTATTTAATAATTAAATACTTAAATATAAATATCTAAATATATGTATTATATTTACTTTAAATAATCCAAATACATATATTAATGATATATGTCAAATATCATAATTTGACAATTAATTAATGTGTATTTAATAAAATCATATATTAAATACAAATACACATTAGTTAGGAAATTACCAAAAGGTCCATTTGCATGTATCTTTCGTTTAACCATTAAACGATTTATATATAATCAATATTATTCATAAAAGCTTCCCTAGTACTCTAAGAGTATATTTCATTAGTGAGACTCTCTAGGTTCAGACATATTCGTCATGAAAAATAATTTCGTATCCATAATTTACCCACCCGTAAATTATGACAAATACGGATAAACTCCCTGAACCATATAGGTCGAGGTCATTGGATACGTATAATCCTTCTGTCACAGGTATCCAGATTATTCCAGAGATATAGATATAAACGTCAAATCTCTATAGATATAATCACGTCGATGTTTCTATTAGAAATCTCTTAATAACACTTATAACTCACTTCTACAGAGTACTATGGGCCCATGGATTTAAAAGATTGCTAATTCCATATTGAATACCTATGCTCTGTACATAGAGCTGACAGATTCTATCTTGACACACACAGAATATCCTGAGGATTAGTCCACGCCTAATGAATAGGAAGAGGTCCGACCTAAACATTTCGGTGACGTGACTGCCATCAAAGTGTGGAGGATATCTCATATATACACAGTGGTATCTCAAGTCAAAGAATCACTATGTTACTCAATCCGAGAAGATTCTTATTGATGTTAGTGTATCAACTATTAAGAATCTTCGGTGAGTCGTTTAGTATTTATCGGATATAAATACCAATATGTCTATACGAGTCTCCGAGACTCATGGTTCATTGAGAATCAACCATTGAAATCCAAGATTTCATATAAGACATGTAACGGTCTCAGCGGGTTTACTTACTGACCAAGTAATGTAAACCTTGACCAAGAACAGTTAATGAAATAATATTTTTATGATACAACTCAATATCAGTTGCGACGCTTTTGCAACTGTATCATAACTAATCATTCTAAGGTCAATTACATCTTTACCATATATAAAGAGATGTTATATTATAGGAATTGTTTATTTTATTCATAATAAAATATTTACATTAGTATTTACAGGGATATACATAAGAAATTGGCGCTTTGAGCTCCAACCCTAACAATTACGTATCGTCATCCCCCCATATGCCTAATCTAGTGGTCTTGGGGTGTTACGTATCATTTTCCCCCAAATCACTGAACTATAGCCAGATATGCGGATCAATGCTATCATCTCGACTCTGAATCTAGGGTCTAGGGGTATTACGTATCACCGTCCCTCTAGCCCGAAAATCAAGGATCTAGAGGATTTACATATCTTCATCCCCCTAGTCATACTCTATATGTAAAAATGTTTTGAATCCATCAATTCCAGTAACCGTCAATTCCAATATCCGTATCAAGTTACAACTGAGGTGGGTTTTTCCCCATGCCTCCAAAAATCATCAAAATCATGCTTTAAAAATCATCATTTCTAAAACATTTCTAAAAACATTCTCATTTAAAACATAATTGAAAGTAAACTTGGCTAACACCCTAAGTGCTCAAAAATAAGTCTTAATTCAAAACAAAGTAGTAAATATCAATTTGAGAAAATGGTCCACTCACTGATTTGGAATCTGGCTGGCACTTGTTTCCTTATCAAAGAAAATTGTGGTTCCTGCAGAAAAGTCATTCCGACCTATATCCGAGTACGGTTAGCATATTTAACTGAAAATCTATTAATGATCATAGATGGGGTGAATGTACATGTGTGTCGTAGGTGCCTTCTAACTTCCTAAGATGAATATAAAATGAAAATATTTTTGTTACACGTCACGACGTCAGGTCGGGAGTGTCGCGACATCTATACCAGCAGACTCAGGCAGAGAGCATTTCATGTTCTGCGTCGCGATGCCAGGTGTTGAGTGTCACGACTTCTACACGACCGACCCAAAGCTTCCTCACCACCGACCCGAGTCTTCCACATGACGATCTGAGACATCCTCACCATCGACCCGAGTCTTCCATACCATTGACCCGAGTCTTCCACATGACTGACCCGAGTTCAACACTACCGACCTGAGTTCAATAAAACCTCAGAATCATTGTAATATCCGAAATCAATATGACCGAGCCGAGGCAGATAGCCTTTTTCATGTCCAACATGACTCCACAAGCACCGACGCGAGGCAGAAAGCCTCCCCTTGTTACGTGACGCAACACTCAGGCAATTTCAGAACCTAACACAAACTCTTCAATGACAATACCCAAAGCAACCACCAACACTATCATCCACACTACAATTCAACTTAACCTAAACGCATTCCATATCATCAATCAAACACAATAAAAATATCAATTTCACTCCTTAACCTCATTTGGTCAAACCCCTCTAAAATAGGAAACTTGGCATCAACACAACCATGTTTAATCCATGTGTATAAGATCATACGATGCATGAATATACTTACTAATCACTGCATTAAGCTAAAATGCAAAAGTGAGGAACTAGGGTTCATGAGTGATGATTTCAGGCTTTATTTTCTTTATCCAAAGCTGAAAATTGAGAAGATAGAAATAGAAGGGAAACTTACCATACTTGGAATGAAGCTTGAATCCTCTACTTGGCATAAAGAATGGAAGCCTTTTAACAAGCAAGAATAGAGTGAGGAGAAGCTTCTCCATTTCTTTATTTCTTCACGTTTTTGGCTATTGAGAGAGATGAATGAATAGTGTTCAATTTATAGGGAAATGGCTGATTTTTGTAATGAAATGAGTGGCTAAGGTTGTGCCACATCACCCAATTCTAGCTCATTCTCGAATTTCACTGTAATAGCCATGGATATCTCAATTTTTGACTTAATTATGATCCGAATTTGGAAAACCTTCCAATGTAAAAGTTGTAGGTCTCGGCCTTATATTTTTGACGATATAAAATTCATAAAAATCAGAGATCGTATGTAAAATTTATAGCCCATATACTAAGAGTTGTCTGAATTGAAACATCGAACAAATTTCGTATCGGAACTGCGAAATATTTATCGAATATCCGGAAAGAAATTCCACAAATACATATACGCTTGAACATGATTTATATTATATATTACGCCATCTATGACATAATAGTCGTCTAGATTACTGGGTAGTAGTTGTCGGAATTATCGGGGTGTTACACTTCTAAAACTCATCTTCAATGTAACTTTAATGCAATAGCAGCAAGCCTGTTATTGTTAACAGCAACAAAAAGTCTGCTATTGTTATCAGCAGCAGCAAGCTGCTGTCGCAACAGCAGCAACAAGCTGGCTTGATAAGACCTAATTATCATATTATCTCTAACTCTTTAACCCAGTTATCGTATCATCCATGACCCAACGTCCAATATTCGATGCATAATCATCAGGAAATTTCACCATTTATGCTAATCACAACATGATTTTCTCTCTGATTGATATAGAACGTAACTAGCAGGTGGCTAGATAAGACATCGAGAAATGGCCTTTAAGTGCAATTCATTGCGAATTCTTAGATCTTCTAGGTCCAATCTAGCATTTTCAGTGTCTTTCATCTTACCCAAAATGTTGAACAGTGTGCCCACTAAACTCTCGCATATGTTTTTTCTATATGTATTACATCCAAATTATGTCGTAAATTCAGACTCCCACAATACTCTAACTCAAAGAAAATACTCATTCATGTCCAATTCAACTTTTCAGGTTGACATTTTCAATTTTTATTTCTATTATTAGGATGTTTCCTTGGTGTGATGTCTTTGAGATGTTGATGTTGGCAACATATTTCAAATCCAGACAACCAACCTGGCATACTCCGAGGTTTTTGTTGACAGTTGAATAATTTACTTCTCCGCCAAGGATGACTCAACTCAAGAAATCGCATGTGTCATGTGTATCCTATTTTATTTTGTAACCGCTACAAAGGTATTTCACCCGCACAAACTGGACATGCCATGTAACCTTTATTGCTTCATCCAGATAATGAATCATAAGTTGGAAAATCATTAATGGTCCATAATAATACGGCATGCATATGAAAATACTGCTGAGAAGTTGCATCATAGGTATGCACACCGACATTCCATAATGTCTGTAATTCCTTGATTAATGGTCTCAAGTAAATATTCATATATTTACCAGGGGAACGTGAACTAGAGATAAGCAATGGCATAAACATGAACGGATCTCTCATACATTTCCAAGGAGATAAGTTATATGGAATAACAGTTACGAGCCACATGCTTTAAGAATTGTACATATTACTAAACGGGTTAAAACCATAGGAGGTGAGGCCTAACCTGACATTACGGGGGTCCTCGGTGAAACAGTGGTACATATCATCAAATTCTTTCACTCGGTTCTATCCGTAAGATGTCTAAGTATGTCATCCGCATCAAACCTATTTTCGTGATGCCACCTCATGTCAGTCATTGTGTGTCGTGACATGAACAACCTCTGCAGCTTGGGTGTTAATGGGAAATATCGTAATATCTTCGGAGGCACTTTCTTCCTATGACCACAGACTTTGTATCAATTTTCACCACAGATCGGACAATATTCAAGTGATTCATACTCGGCACGAAATAATACACAGTCATACTTACAAGCATCAATGGATTCATACCCCATTCACAGATCACGCAATATTTTCTTTGCCTCATAATACGACTTAGGCAATTCGCTGTCAACTGGTAACATTTGGCCTAGTAAGTCTAGCATCATATCAATATTTTTTGTTGGTCATTATGTTCATCACTTTAATGTGCAATAGTTTAACAACGAAATTCAAGATCGACATATCAGCACCTTCAAATGGTATTTTTTGTGCCTCCTAAAGTAGTTGACTAAATAAATTTTGATCATTTCCATCTAACACTGCTATGTCACCGCCAACACTATAACCGACTTGTGTACCTTGTAACTTGCATAAACCATCAGTTATCTCATCATTTGCAGGTTGTGAGTAAAAGTTGCAGAGAAGAGAATGAGTATATGAAAAAGAAGTCTCGGTGGTTTTAGGATTTTAACAATACTTTAGCGTCGAAGCAGTAAAATTAGACGCTAAATGTTAAGCTTTTAGCATCGAAATATATTTTTGACGGTAAAGGTAATGAGATTGTCGGTGTTGTTGTCGGAATCCTTTAGCGTCGAAATATAATATAGACGCTAAAGGTTTGAGCGTCGAATCCTAATTTCGACGCTAAAGGGTTAACATTTTAGCGTCGAAATAGTTTTTCGACGCTAAATATTTACTATTTAGCGTCGAAATTAAAATTCGACTTTAAATATTTTATTAATGTCGAAAAAAATTTCGACACTAAAGGTCCCTTTTTTCTTATAGTGTTATTAGGATAAGATCTCATTTTGGGGTTCGCTGGGATATCTTTCAACTCTTATCTTTGGCCGCATAAATGATGTTTGTAAATGTGTAGGAAAAAGTACTTCAATGTTTTTTAGGCTAAAGTAAGGATGCCCTCTTGTGCCAAATCTGGCGTTGGTTTTCCTTTATCAAATTATGTGAATTCAATTAGATACGTAGTGTACAAGTTTGAACAGTTTCAATCAAACATCAACCATACATTTGAGAGAAAGAGGTGCCCATAAAGTTTTCCAGTGACGTGATGATGATGATCCTGGTTAGGTAAGATTTAGAACTTGAAGCCAGTAGTTTGCATGTTTGCCATGTGCATGGATGATGCTGCCTCTTCCCTTCAAATTAAATGCTGATTATGTCATGCAAAGAAAGAAGCAGGGTGGATCCTGATTTCAAAAAAAAAAATTATTATAATATTATATTATGATTAAGAATCTTAAAATATAAAAATAATTTTAAATCTCGAAAATAAAAAAACTAATGGATGGAGTGTGAGTGAGACAGCTAAAAGATGCGACAAGAATCGTGACATGGGATTGTGCCTTTTGGTACAAACAGCCATTCTCCTTTGTTTAAGGTGACGAACCTATTCATGCTGTTTAGTCTATCCCTTGATGATCACTTGTTTTTTTTGTTTTTATTTTTTCAAATATGATGAGTACGTATACGTTTCATGTTTTGTTTATTGAATGTCTTTCACGTGTGTGCTGATGCAAACAGTTCTCATTTTTTTCTACATGGATTTGCATTCCACAGGTAAAAATATTATAATTTAAGTATTGATTTCCTTTCACACCAAATATTTTGATAAAGTATTTGCAGGATCAAGGAAAAAATAATATTATGAGTTTTAATATTGTTGACGGCTGATTTTGGTCTCGGGGCAATATGAGAATATTACTCCGAGACGATCCTCCCTCAATAGTGAATTTGTTCGGTTAAGGGGGAACCAAAAGCAAATTTAGCAAAAGACAAATAAATACACCAATCACAAGGAGATTTAACGTGGTTCGGCGGATCAGATCCCACCTACGTCCACGGGCACAAAACGAATGATACTTTTATTACCGAGATATACTTCTCTGATATCTCTTGTGTTTACAAGTCTGATCGTAATGATCTTGATATTGATTCTCATCCCTTAAGCATACTCTACCCTTCTATTTATAATAGTGCAGAAATCAGATTTCTTCTTTTACAAGGGTTTCCTAGTCGAATAATCTCTTCTTCTTCCATAAGGATTCCTAGTTTAAAACTACATTTACTTTTCTTGTCCTATTAAGACACTGATTCATCAGTTCTCCCTATGAAAGTAGGATAATTTATCATCTTATCCGAGAAAATAGGATGCCTTATCTTCCTGAGCACGCCTCGCTATCTGGTCGGTCTTCATGAGGTCGGTCATGGTAGTCATTTGAACTGAGAATGCTTCTGCCGATCTGATAATGCTCGGTCATCCGAGCCAAAGTGGTCGGTCACCAATCATCAAATGCTCGGTCTCTACCTGTTGGCTTTATAACACTCATGTGGTCGGGTCGGCATTAATGATCTCGATCAAGAAGGGAATTACCCTTTTTACCCCCGATGTGCTCCTTAAATAACATAGGACCTGAAAACACCATCAACATATGTCCCCTAGTTCTCGGTTCCAACGAGTCCTACAAGTTGGTGCCGGGAACTATATAAGAGTGGTACGGTTGATGAACTGATAGCCGATCTTCTGAAGGAGAAATTTCATCGGCCCACACTTACATCCTGATCGGTCTGACTCAGGTGTTCGGTCTGACTTTCTTCCTACCGAGGTGAAATCCCCTTATTGTCCTTCTGTAATTTTGCCCCTCGAGACGCGCAACCGTCACATCCTCTTAAATGCCCATCGGATCACTTCTAGGGTTTGATGGGAGCCTACCACTTGTCAATCATCCGTCGTGCTCCCGCCAAAAGCAAAATAATCTGACCGTTATGTCAGTTAAAAAGACGTCTAATCTCAGCCGTCCATCCAATTCTGAAAGATTATTTTAAAAGCGACACGTGGTGTAAATCTGACGCTTTCGTTCAATCCAACGGCCACAAGTGCACCGATCAGACTATAATAAAACGGAGTAAACACTATTGCCTTCTTTCACGACTCTTCGATCTCCCCAATCCACGAGAACTCTACTCTTTAGCTGTGACCAGTGAATCCTCAGAATGACCAGACCGCTCCGAGCAATCTGCAACCCTTCTAAAAGAAACAAGTAAGTCTTTTGAACGACCTTTTTGCTTTTGTTTTCCATGTGTTGCGAATCCTGCTCCCTTTTGTTCCTTTCTTTTCCCCATTTTTTGTGTTTTGGTTTTGTGCTGCTAGGGAGAGATTTATGGCTTGATCGATGTTATTAGGGCATTTAGAACTTACAAGCTTAGATTTAGAAATTAGCTATAGACTGACTTCCCCCCTCTTTCTTTTATTTCTGGGATGTCAGGGATGTCTGACACCAGGTCTTCCTCTGCAAACCCTGCTAAACCTCCGACTCCCCCTGTTGAAGAGCTCTCCTCGAGCTCGGAGGCACCAAGCATAGAGGACCTCGACACTACCCTCACCCCTTCTGAAATTGAACAAGATACTTATCATCAGAGGATCCCTCGGAAGGACCCAGAGCCCGGTGATTTTAACTCCTCGGCTCTGGACATGGACCGTCCTTCCAAGATAACTGAAGTCGACCTCGCACTGCTCCGGCAACGATATGACAGTTCAATAGATATCGCCATTGAAGTCCCCGGGCCAATGGATCGTGCTAGCCAACCTGATGAGGGTTCGGTGGCCCTTCTTCCGGCTTTCTTTGAGTGTGGTCTTCGGCTACCACTTCAACGTTATTTTGCCTGGATGCTGGCCGAGATGGAGATCGCCCCCTGTCAACTGAGCCTGAACAGCTGGAGGATTTTGGCCAGGCTTCATGTGATTTGGAGTCGGGCGGGACTCGGTGAACCTTCTCTTGAAGAAGTGAAGAGGCTATATCGATTGAAGGCCAACCCAAAAACGCTCCATGGTTGGTATTACATTTCTACTTATGCTGATTCACCAAACGTTGTCGGCAAGCTCCCCGACTCCAAAAAGAACCTTAAAGACTTATGGTTTTGGGCCACAAGAGATTGAGGACGAGTTCTGAGATCGTATGAAGAGGAGGTCTCTGTCCCGGATATCTTTAGAGCGGGAGGTTAGGATTTTAACCCCTAGCGTTCTTACTTTTGATTTAATGATAGGATTTTAACTTCTTTAATTCTTCCCAGCCTGTTGGGGGGACGCTCCCAAGGTTTCTCATCAGGTCCGGGAGCGGGTATGCTGGGCTCGGCGCTATGCCGATCATTGGAAGAAATTGGTTAATGATGCGGCCTTTCTCGAGTCGGGCCTGATTCGGACTGCTCCTCCGAATGTCCCGGGGCGGATAGGTGGGCTTTTACTAACCTTCTAACCTATCTCCTCGTTTGCTTAGCATGATGATATTTTGGTTTTGCTCAGATTCTGGACTGACCACCCTTTTTGCCTTTGTTGTTTTTTTTGTAGGTATGTCGAAAAGGCCAAAGTACTTGGATCAGCTGGTCGGTGTAACAAAGAAAACCGGCCACACTGGAGCCGGGTCTTCCCGGAAATGGCCAGCAACCGAGGCCAAAAAGGTGGCTGAAGAGGCGGCTCCGTCAGCTACCCGAAGCTTATCTCCCCAATCCAGGGCATCTCCAACAGTCTCCACCTGTCCTGTCAGCCCATCAAAACCTACCAGAAAAAATGAAGCGTCCATTTGGGCGGAGGAAGCCGAGCTGGTTCGGGAGGCGGAGGAGGAACGGGTCCTGAGCAAGAGGCAGCCAGTTCGGAAAGAGAATAGAGTATCGGAGGGTTCCTCTAAAAATAGAAAGGCGCCGTGATTCTTGGCGTAGAAGACCTTGGTCAGGACATTCGGGAGGCCACTTCTCATTGGTGCCGGCAATCAATGAACTGGCCGAGGCGATCCCTCATGCTAAAATTCCGAGATACGAAGATCTCTCTCTCGAGGATGTGGTTACCTTGCTGTGTTCTCAGATGGCAAAGGTAGTTATTCTTCCCTTATTCCCGCCGTGAGTTTATAACTTAGTTTGATTTCTGATTTTCTGTTTCTTTTTGGCAGGCGACCTATCTTGCGGCCAAGAATAAGGATCTTCTTTTGAGCCTTTTGTCCGAGGGCGGCCAAGCCCAGAGACTTCAGAACCGACTCTCTGAAACGGAAGCCGAACTAGTTCGCAAAGAAGAAAACATAAAAAATCTGGAGCTGGCTGCCGTTGAGGCTCATACAACAAACAAAGCTCTTCGGGCTGCTACCTCTTTAGAGAGAAAAAATGACGATGCTGCCAAGAAGGATTTGGAGCCTTCTCAGGCTGATAACAGGATCCTGCAGGTGGAAGTGCGCAGTGTTGAATCTAAGCTGAGGGCCAAAGACGAGGAATTGGAACGGGCCCGTGCCGATTTTAGGAGGAGAGAACTTGAGTTGGAGGCCAAGAGGGACTCCATCCGCCTCGAAGGGGTTGGTGATTGTGCTGAAATTATTCCGATGGTATTGCCCGACCTGGACATGGGGCCCATCCATGCGGCCATTCGCTTTTGTAAATGGAAATGTCTGAGGAGGAGTTTCAGAAATGCTTACCCCATTCTCCCGAAGAAGTGATGGATCTAGACCAGATTTCGGTTGCCCTGGTCCTCCCAGCCACTAACGAGGACCGGGCCGAGGTTCCTGCTCCTGACGAGAACCTCCCCGAGGTTCCTCCGATCTTGAAGTAAGGGTCTCACAGGTTGTTGATGTAGAAGCTGCTATCCCGCCTCCTGAGGCCGAGCCGAGCCATCCGTCATCTGAGCCTGCTGAGGAAGAACCACATGCCCCTACGCGGGCTGACTGACAAGGGGTAACCCGAACAGGGCCCCGTGTAATCCTGAACACACTTTATCTATTTATTTGTAATTACTCTTTTCCAGGTCCCTATTTATGTGAATATTTTGTATATTTCTGTTCCACTTTTGTTTTTTTGATCTTTCATGACTTGCTCCGGTTGCTCTCCTAAAAACGTCCGCTTAAGGACCGACTCCGAGCTAGGAGAAACACTTGGCTCACTGGGGGAATGTTATGTCCCTAGTTTGAGAAGATGGATTTGGTGGGATGTAACCCGACCCCAAGCTGAGAGAAATACTTGGCTCTGGGGGAATGTTACATCCCAGTCCAAAGAAGCCGAATCGGTGGGACGTAACCCGACCCCGAGCTGAGAGAAATACTTGGCTTTGGGGGAATGTTACATCCCCAGTCCAAAGATGCCGACTCGATGAGACATAACCCGACCCCGAGCTGAGAGAAACATTTGCCACTGGGGGAATGTTACATCCCCAGTCCAAAGAAGCCGACTCGGTGGGACGTAACCCGACCCCGAGCTGAGAGAAACACTTGGCTCTGGGGGAATTTTACATCCCCAGTCCAAAGAAGCCGACTCGGTGGGACGTAACCCCCCGAGCTGAGAGAAACACTTTGGCTTCGGCGGAACGAAATCCGGCCCCGAGCCGATTAACCAAGTGGCTTCGGCGGAACGAATCCAGCCCCCAGCCGATTAATCCTTGGGACTTTATTTAGAAGGGAAGTGAATTAACCTTTTGAATCCCTACCGAATCTGGCACAGGCGTCCCCTTGCCAGACCAGCGAAAAACAAAAACAAAACTTTGAAAATAAAATTTAAAAGGCGGGGGTGACTTAGCACTTATCCCAAAATAAAACTCTAAAGTGTAAATAATCAGCACGGATTCCTTAAAACAGCGTCTTGTCCGAGGTTTCCAAAACATAATCCTGAATCTTTCAATTCAGAGTCCCGGCGAACTAGGATTTGGATCAAAGAGCGTTTAAAATGGTAAGGGCACATCCTTCATACTTCAGGTCTCCATGGAGCATGTGTACTGTTCGAGGGCTCCTCCTTACAACACTGGAGCAAGCATACGCTACGAGGGCACAATCCTTCCCCGTGCTATACTTCTCTTGGATCCAAATGATCAAAGAAATAAGGATCAAAGAGTTTCCGAGACATTAAGGGCATATTCTTCCTTATGTTCGTTAACATTGGAGCAAGCAATCGCCACGGGGGTATCATCCCTCCCCGTGCTATACTTCTCTTGGATCCAAATTATCAAAGAAATAAGGATCAAAGAGTGTCCGAGATATTAAGGGCATATTCCTCCTTATGTTCGGTAACACTGGAGCAAGCAATCGCCACGGGGGTATCATCCATCCCCGTGCTATACTTCTCTTGGATCCAAATGATCAAAGAAATAAGGATCAAAGAGTTTCCGAGACATTAAGGGCATATTCCTCCTTATGTTCGGTAACACTGGAGCAAGCAATCGCCACGGGGGTATCATCCATGCCCGTGCTATAATTCTCTTGGATCCAAATGATCAAAGAAATAAGGATCAAAGAGTGTCTGAGACATTAAGGGCATATTCCTCCTTATGTTCGGTAACACTGGAGCAAGTAATCGCCACGGGGGTATCATCCATCCCCGTGCTATACTTCTCTTGGATCCATTAATCAGGTATGTGAGGATCAGAAAGTGTTTGAAACAATAAGGGTATTTGACTCCTTATGTTTGGTAACACTGGAGTAAGCGATTGCCACGGGGGTATCATCCCTCCCCGTGTTGTGCTTCTCTTAGATCCATCGGGTAGGCAAAACATATGGTAACGCATTCCTTGCGTTTGTATCTCCCAAACTGGTCAGGCAGGTTATCCTACGGGGCACCCCATCCCCGTGATTACCATCCCGGAATGTCCCCGATACATATAAGTTGTGGGGTAGTTGTGCTCCGGCTATTGCGAAGAGTTCTCGTGCTCCTTTATACTTCTTCCCCCTTGATGTGGTCTCGATCTTTTGAAAGTGGTGCGAGTTAGGTCAGATTGTCTATGCCCGGGATTTTTATGGTAGCACTTTGTGATCGGTATGTTATGGGTTTGATGCCTCGACCTTTGATCATCCCTTCGTATCGAGTATATCCCCGGAATTTTGAATGTGGCTTTCGATTTTAATTAGAAGAGTGGGTGGAATTTTTGAAAATAGAAAGTTTTATTCATATTCGGGGACATACTGCCCTTCTTACATCTCTCTGCGGGACATTTCGAGAAAGGCTTTACATTGAGCTCCTACCTCTTGTCGGGTTACTGCAAAAAAAAATCTACTGAAAGTATTTTCTTAACATCTCGGTGTTCCAGGGTTTCTTTAATCGAGTGTCGTCCAGATGTTCTAAGATGTAGACCTCTGGCCTTACCACCTCTGCAATTTTATAGGGCCCTTCCCACTTGGCTCCTAACGAGCCTTCTTCCAGCCTTCGAGTGTTCAGAGTGACTCTTCTTAATACCAGGTCACCCGGGAGAAAGACGCGAGTCCAAACTTTTTTTGTTGTAGAAGCGGGCCATCCTTTGTTGATAAACTGCTGTCCTCATGGCTGACTTCTCTTTTTTTTCCTCGATCAGGTCGAGGTGGCTTCTGATAAGCTCTTCATTCTTTCCGCTCTCAAAATGACGGACCATGTGGGTAGTCATCCCGATCTCTGCTGGAATAACTGCTTCACACCCGTATGATAAGGAAAACGGGGTCTCCCCTGTAGAATCTTTATAGGTCGTCCGGTGTGCCCACAGTACTTCTGGAAATTCTTCGACACATAAGCTTTTGTAAGATCCGAGCCGAGCTTTAAGATTTGCTTTGATGGTTTTGTTTGCTGCCTCAACCTGTCCGTTTGACTTGGGGTGGGCTGGTGAGGCGAACCTTAAGGCGATCTGGAGGTCTTCGCAGAGTTTTCTGAATCCCTTGCTATCGAACTGTTTTCCGTTGTCGGTGACGACGACACGTGGGATTCCGAACCTTCATATAATATTCTTCTTCAAAAACTCTGTGGCCTTCTTCTCTGTGATGGTGGATAGGGGTTCGGCCTCCACCCATTTGGTGAAATAGTCTATGGCCACAATGGCGTACTTCGTCTGTCCACGTCCCTTTGGCATTGGTCCGATGATATCTAGCCCCCACTGAGCGAATGGCCATGGACTGGACAGGGTGGTTAACTGCTCTGCTGGCTGGTGGTGGATATTGGCATTCTTCTGGCATCCTTCGCATTTCAGGGCTACTCTCATGTCGTCCTGATGCATAGTTGGCCAATAGAACCCTTGCCTTAAAGCTTTAAAGGCCATTGATTGTCCTCCGGCGTGACTCCCACAGATGCCCGCGTGAATTTCCTTGAGTACATAATCGGCCTCTTCTTCCGCCAAACATCTTAGGAGGGGTACTGTGTGGGCCCTCCGGTAGAGCACTCTTCGATCAGGGAGAACTTGGTGCTTTTGAATTTTAGTTTCCTGGCTTCCTTCTTTCCTCGGGTGTCTCCCCTGTTTCCAAATATTTCTTGATTGGCTGTATCCACGAGGCTTTGTCTTCCTCATCCAATAATTTTACTTCGAGTTCTCCCACGCTCTTTTCTCGGAGGTAGATTAGATGGACCATTCTGAGGTTCTCTGATTTTATCGAAGATGTGCGCCGTGCCAAGGAGTCCGCCTCGCAGTTGTCTTCTCGACTGATTTGCTCAAAGTGTACGTCCCTCATTCTTCCCACCAACCTTTTTACTTCAGCCAAGTAGGCTATCATACTCGGCTCCCTGGCTTGGAATTCGCCTTCCAGCTGCTGAACAGCTAGCTGAGAGTCACTTCTTATTACTACGTCGCGGACTCCTACCACCGCGCATAGCCTAAGACCGGCCAGGATTGCCTCATAATCTTCTTCATTGTTTGTGGCCTCGAAGGTGAACCTCAGGGCGAACAATACCTCTTCACCTTTGTCGCTTTTCAATATGATTCCAGCTCATTTGCCTTGTGTGCTGGCAGATCCGTCTACTGACATCTTCCATTGCCTTCGCCCACAGTCAAGACCTGGGGTTCTTTGAATTCCGCGACAAAATCTGCCAAAGCCTGCCCCTTTACTGCCATCCTTTGGGAGGTAAGAAATGTCGTGTTCACTTAACTCCACCGACCACTTCATTAGCCTGCCCGAAACTTCTGGTTTTGTAGAATCTGTCTTAGAGGATAAGTCTGTGTAAACCCCAATAGGATGGGTTTGGAAGTAGGGTCGTAGTTTCCGGGCTGCAGGAATCAATGACAGGGCGACCAGTTCATGTACTGGATATCGGGTCTCAGCATCTAAAGGGCTTTGCTGACATATATACTGGCCTTTGGACCTTATCGACCTCTCGTATCAGCACCGAGCTTACTACGTGCTCTGATACACGCTAAGTACAAGTATAAGGTTTCTCCCAGGAGTGGCTTTGCTAGAAGCGGGGGCTGTGTTGGTATATTTTTTTAACTGTAGGAAAGCTTCCTCGCATTTCGACGTCCAGTCGATTTCCTTTTTGGCCTTCTTGATGATTTGAAGAAATGGTGGCACTTGTCGGTTGCTCGGGAGATGGATCGGTTGAGCGCGCCAAATCTGCCGGTTAGACTCTGCACTTCTTTTATACCGTCCTGGGAGATTTCAAGTCCATTACGGCTTGGATCTTCTGTGGATTGGATTCTATGCCTCGGGAGCTTACCATGTAACCCAAAAACTTCCCTGAGGCTACTTCGAAAGCACATTTCTCGGGTTGAGCTTTAATTGTGTTTCCTCAATACTCTCAAGGTTTCCTTCAGGTCGGTTACGTGGCATTTTGGCTCTCTGGACATTGTTATCATGTCGTCAACATATACCAACATTGATGTGCCAATGAGTGGTTTGAAAATTTTGTTGACCAGCCTTGAAAGGTTTGCCCCTGCATTCTTCAGTCCGAAGGGCATTACTTTGTAACAGTAGAGCCCTTGGTCGGTGACAAAAGTTGTTTTTTCCTCTTCCGAAGGTGCATCTTGACCTAGTTGTATCCTGATAAGGCATCCATAAAGCTTAGTAGTCTCTGGCAGACTGTTGTATGTACTAGTTGATCTATGTTTGGCAGTGGGAAGCTGTCTTTCGGGCATGCCTTGTTTAGGTCGGTGAAATCCACACACATTCTCCACTTTCCGTTTTTTGACTTCTTCACCAGTACCACGTTTGATACCCACTCCGGGTATTTTACTTCTCTGATGTGAAACCAGCTTTCAATAATTTGTCCACCTCGGTCGCTACTTGCCCTGCACCGTTCCTGGTTGAAGGTTCTTCTTTTCTGCTTGACCGGTTTGTGTGACGGGGTTTACTGCCAAGCGGTGATTGATGAATTTCGGATCAATTCCGGGCATGTCGTCGTGTGCCCTCACGCGAAGACGTCCCGGGTACTCCTTTAGACACCTCAGCAGACCCTATTTCAGGGTTCCGTCTAAGTTTCCCCTATCTTTACGCTCTTCCCAGGTCCAAAGGGTTCTATCCCTTCCAATTCTTCGATCGCTCCTAGCCGAGCAGTTTTGTTTGGCCGAGGACCCGGGTCCCCACTTGCTTCTTATCCTTCTTCATTCTCTTGCCTTTTCCTAGTACCTACTTCAATGCATAGGGTTTCTCGTGAGAGAGTGGCAAAACAGCTGCGGGCTGCTTTCTGACTCTCGCACGATTCTGATTCCTTCCCGAGTGGGTGGGGAATTTCAGCTTTAGGTAATTGCAGGACATCGCGGCCTTTGTCTTCATCATGAAAGGTCGGCCGATAATGACTTGGTAACTGCTCATGCAGTCCACTACTGTGAAATTTATCATGATCGTCCGGGTTATGGGGTGAGTCCCGATCGTCATGGCCAGTTGTATCCTTCCCAGTGGGATGACCGTTGAGCCCCCGAAGCTGTACAGGGGGGTGCCATCGTTGGTCAGAGTTGCATACTCCACTCACAGGCCCTCTAAAGCTTCTTTGGAGATTATGTCTAATGCACTTCCGGGATCTACCAAGATTCTGTCCACCTGTGAGCCGCGATTGTTGCTTTGATTATTAATGCATCGTCATGGGGGAAACTCACCCCTCGAGCATCCTCGTCGGTGAACATTATGGGTACCGACCGATCTCCTCGAAGTACCGAGGACCGTTCTATTTCCAGCACCTCCGTCCCCTGAGCTCGGCTATAGTTTTTTCTTGACCGGTTAGAGTCTCCGACCAGTGTCTTCCCCCGGTGATGATGTTCACCTGTCGGCTTCGTGCCCTCTGTCTGGCTGCCATAGTTTCATGGTTAATATAATTATTTAAGTACCCATTCCGTGATAGGTCTTCCATCTGTTCCCGCAAATCCTTGCACTCGTCCGCTGTATGTCCCCTCAGATTATGATGTATGCAATAAGATTTCTTATTCCTTTTATCTGGGGAAATCTCCTGAGGTCGGGTTCTATCAAGAGGCCTTTTCCTTGTATCTCCATGATGATCTGCCCTGGTGGCTTGCTTAGGGGAATATATGCTTCTTCCCGGACTACGTGGTTTACTCGGGTCGGGACTCATCTTTCCTGGTCATTTCGAGGCATTGGTTTGAATTCCTTGCATCTCGGGAGGAGTTTTTTGAACTCCCTGTCTGGCCGGTGGGGGACCCTCGCCCTTGTCGTCCTCTCTCTGACAGCTGCCCCCCTCCGGGAGATCTTTTCTTCGTTTTCTAACGAGACGAACTTTCGGGCTACTTCCAGAGCGTAGCATAGATCGAGTGTGTCCTGGATCCTTAGGTGAGTCCACTGTTTTCCGACCTTAAGGCTCTTTTAAACTTTCCAAGGCCTCAAGAGACTCATATCCTCCGACTTCGAGTACCATATTGTGGTACCTCTCAATGAAAGTTTTTAGGGGCTCGTCCGCTCCTTGCTTCATGAGTCTCAACTCTCCAATTGTCTTTTTAGGGACGCAGGCCCCCTTGAAGTGCCGAATGAACGACCTTTTAAGTTGCGTGAAGCTTCCGATGCTCCCCGGGGCCAGACTCTTGTACCATAGGATGGCGGATCCGCCCAAGGTCAGGGGGGGGAATACTTTCCATTAATAGGACAAAGCTCTCAATATGGGATTTACGGTCGGTGTGACCCTTGTAGGACGTCATGGTCGGCATGTTGAATCACCTCGGGAACTTTGCCGACCTTATTACTCTTTTAGGGGAGATTCCTCCTCATTCTCCCGGGTATCTCCTGCATTAGTCTTGATGTTTCCCCCCCACTTGGCCATCTCTTTTTTTAGCCAAGACTTCATCACACTACTTGTGCTGCCATGTCGTTTTATGTGCCCCTCTTCGCGTCTATTGCCCTGGGTACGTTGCTCCTTATGCCTTGAAGTTTCCCGCACATTCTCGCCATACTCTCTGTTTTTTCCTCTGGAGTCGCGGAGACTACCATAGTAGGAATCTGGGGATTGTCTTCCCTCTTCTTCTTCACATGTGTCCTCTGTTTGTGAATCTTTTTTCTACGACTATGGATTTTATCCCGCAGGGACCCTTTCTCATGGGTTCATCGTCTTCACTCATATCCGCAATCGTTTTACCTTCTGCTTTTTCACCTCTTCTTCGGCTGGTTCCGGCTTTCGGTCTCTCGTTGTTCATCCCTTCCATTCTCTCCAGTCGATCTATCATGGATTTCATGCTTTCTTCCATCTTTTTCATCCAGTCTGTAGCTGGACTCCCTGATGACTGATGATTTCCGTCTTCTAACATTGTCTTTTTCGTGAACTGCTTTTTGTCGGAAATTCCCCACAGACGGCGCCAACTGTAGATGGCTGATTTTGGTCTCGGGGCAATATGGGAATATTACTCCGAGACGATCCTCCCTCAATAGTGAATTTGTTCGGTTAAGGGGGAACCAAAAGTAAATTTAGCAAAAGACAGATAAATACACCAATCAACAAGGAGATTTAACGTGGTTCGGCGGATCAGATCCCACCTACGTCCACGGGCACAAAACGAATGATACTTTTATTACCGAGATATACTTCTCTGATATCCCTTGTGTTTACAAGTCTGATCGTAATGATCTTGATATTGATTCTCATCCCTTAAGCATACTCTACCCTCCTATTTATAATAGTGCAGAAATCAGATTCCTTCTTTTACAAGGGTTTCCTAGTCGAATTAATCTCCTTCTTCCATACGGGTTCCTAGTTTAAAACTACATTTACTTTTCTTGTCCTATTAAGACACTGATTCATCAGTTCTCCCTATGAAAGTAGGATAATTTGTCATCTTATCCTAGAAAATAGGATGCCTTATCTTCCTGAGCATGCCTCGCTATCTGGTCGGTTTTCATGAGGTCGGTCATGGTAGTCATTTGAACTGAGAATGCTTCTGCCGATCTGATAATGCTCGGTCATCCTAGCCAAAGTGGTCGGTCACCAATCATCAAATGCTTGGTCTCTATATGTTGGCTTTATAACACTCATGTGGTCGGGTCGGCATTAATGATCTCGATCAAGAAGAGAATTACCCTTTTTACCCCCGCTGTGCTCCTTAAATAACATAGGACTTGAAAACACCATCAACAAATATCATCTGAAATTACGCGCATGCCATATTCTAGTGAATAATAATTTTAATGGAATTTATGACAAATTGGCTTTTAAATATGTCTTTAATTAGAATTTTTCTTTCCTTTTTTTTTTTTTTTTGTAAATTTTATTATTTTGGAATAATAAAAACCCAAAACAAAAATATCTAAATAAATTTATTTGAAAAGGGTAAAAGAATATGTGAACTATTACAAATCAACTAGTTAAGTTGGTTGTCCTTAAGGGACCTGATTTAGTGGTGTATGACTCATGACCTCATCGTGAGGTCCTGGATTCGAATACAGAAAATATGTTTTTTTATAAAAGTTTGGGACAATCAAGGTTTTTATCTACTCCATCTAAGCCCGGAATGGATGGTAAAATTTATTATCTTGAAAATAAGAGATAGGAGGTTTGAATCTTACTCACATCCAAGGATTTGATTACCTTAAATTAAATTAATTTAAAAAAGTAGTAATTTCCTATAGGTTAACGGTAGCCGAATATCAGAAGGAATTGTAAAAGAATATTTTATATGTTGCTATGTTTGCTCATGATACAAGGCTCCGTTAATGTTGAATTCAGTTCTTAACTTTTTGATGGCGGTTGATGGATGGTCTTGCTTCAAAAATAGCCTTTTCTTTTGCCACATTTAATTTGCTATTCTTATTCTTCCTCTTCTTTTTGTTTTTTCTCATTTGATAAATGGAGCATTATACACACAGCCATACCCACGAACTATAATTTAGGCAAAGAAGCACTATTCATCA
The DNA here is from genome assembly GCA_019454045.1 of Zanthoxylum bungeanum. NCBI lineage: Eukaryota > Viridiplantae > Streptophyta > Magnoliopsida > Sapindales > Rutaceae > Zanthoxylum > Zanthoxylum bungeanum. The sequence continues at coordinate 6,743 of SKCR01028946.1, read as the reverse complement.
TCATCAAATGGCCCATATCCCAATCTTCCTCCAATAAGACAAAGCAAAATTAGCCACTACTATCTCCATTGCTTTACCAATCTTCATAGCAATAGTAGCATTGATTCATCAAAATGATAATATCTCTTGAGGAATGCTACCCCTTTAATTAGTATTTCAATTTGTATCTCAATAATTATATGTCTTTCATCTACTAGATGATAGAATAGAGTAATAAATAATTTTCATAAATTATAATTGTGATCATCTAATAAATAATTACTACCAGTCTACCACACAGCACTAGAGACTTAAATATTAGGATACTAATTAGAAACTCTAGTTATAGTATTATTCATATCTATAAAGTTTCCATTAAATTGTCCACATTACAAATTGTTTTCTCCGTAAATTTTGAATTTGATCATGTATCTTTTGATGTATTAATTAAATAGAATAAAAATCATGGTCAAATGATCAGTCTTCTTCTAATGAATAATTTAAACAAATTATTTGAAACTCAATCTAAACCGATATCTTTGAATCGATTTTGAATTCAAATTGATCCAAACAGACATCCTCAACCCTAATCTCACTCACTCACGTAGTTGCTGATAGGGATGGTAAAAATCCACGTGGTGATGAGGGCCTGCAGGGGTTCGGTATATTAAGGGCAGATAAGAGGAAATAATTTTTTATACTTGTTGGTTGAACGGGTCGGATACGAATATTAACACTCCATATTATATTTGGCGCGTTGTCATCCCTAATTGCCGATAGTCTTCACTGGTAGACCTGGCCGGCGGTTCGGTTCCGGTTCGGAACCGAACCAAACCGGCCGATTTCCGGTTCCACAAGTGTGGAATCAGAACCGAACCGGTTAATTTCGGTTTGGTTCCGGTTCCACACTTGAACCGACCGGTTCGGTTCCGAACCTTTTTTTTAAAAAAAATTTCGAAAATAAATTAAAATAAATGAGATTAATTTTATAAATAAATAAAATTATTACATTGAAGAGCTTGAGCTTAAATTTTTAAAAATTTAAGTTGTCTACGTATCCTCCAGGGGTGAGAGGAATCAAAGCTCACGTAGTTCTATTACAATTTTAAGACATTTCCCCTTTGTAAATTTACAATTTTACAATTATCAATCATCATTATCAGTTGATCATTCAGCTCCGGTTCCGCTTGCACTTGTTGTTGCAGATGCATTATCGAACAAATCTTCAAAATCATCGGGGGCATCTTCTTGTTGTCTTAGATCAGCTCGAGTCCAATCATCCACACAAGATATTGCTTCTAGAGTGCTTGGATGAAATGAAGATCGTCTAGCTTCCAATATATTGCCTCCCAAGCTGAAGGCTTGCTCAACCGCAACGGTGGAAATAGGTGCTGCCAATATCTCTTTAGCAATAATTGATAAAACATGATTTATATTTTGATGTCGGTTCCACCAATCAATGATTTTAAAATTTTTACTAACTAAACTTTCAGTAGGAAACTCGAAATTTGTAGATAAATAATTATCTAATTCGGGGTTATTAGTTGTCGTATCCCTAGCTTTTTTATTTCGTTGCAATAACCAACGATCCCTTGCGCTAAGTCTTGTTTGTATTACCGTGTCGCTACTACTAGATTCACCTAATGTTCCTAAGTTATATCTTACAATATAATCATTAAATAATTCAATTAAATCATTTCTTAATTTCGTCATTATTCTTGTAATATCAATTTCATTTAATATTCCTAAATAACTATATTAAGCTTGTAAAACATCATTCAAACCTTCTAATTTAAATCTAGGATAAAAAACAACAGCAATAAAATAAAGTAAAAGAATGTTTCTAAAATAATTCAACCATAATACTTGTGTGAAATAAACATATAAATTACATGATATGTCCGCTCAATAATATTTAAAATACTAATTGATACTTGACATATATTGATTAGATGAGCTTATTGGGTGATGTTCTGGTTCAAATGGAAGTAGAAATTAACTAAAGCTTCCACAAAGCGACAAACAACAGCAGTTCCCAGGTGCGGCGTTCGGCGGAAAAATATATAAAAAAGCTAACTAAAACCCCAAAATCAAACTTGGAGTATAAACAAATAATTACAAAAACCAAGTTACGAATATTAATAAAAACCAATATTTAAAAAATCATTTAAGTTGGTCTCTAACCCATTAAATTACACAAACCATTAACACATGTCCCCTTAAAAGCCTACACATTTAGCCCTTCATGTCCCCCATTCACATCTCTTGTAAGACCTTTAAAGTCTCTTCATTTTGCACCATTTCCTAGTGTGCTCGTGTGTGTGACCTTAAAAAACAAAACTTCCAAGATTATATTCTCTCTCAAATTTCTCAAGTGTTTGATAATTTCTGTAACAAAAAATGGCATCATCTGGAACTGGCACAGGATCTCCATGCGGTGCGTGCAAGTTTCTCAGGAGAAAATGCGCATCCGATTGTATTTTCGCCCCGTATTTTTGCTCGGAGCAAGGCCCTGCCCGATTTGCTGCCATTCATAAAGTCTTTGGTGCAAGTAATGTGTCCAAACTTTTGTTGCATGTCCCAGTAGCTGATCGTTGTGAAGCTGTTCTTACAATTGCTTATGAAGCTCAAGCTCGTATTAGAGATCCTATTTACGGCTGCGTTGCTCATATTTTTGCCTTGCAACAACAGGTAATTATTTGTTTGTATTTGGGATGTCATAGATTAATGGATCCTCCGACATGCTTGACGGACTATCTATACCAGGATAGATGTGGAGTTTCTTTACTAGGAAGATCTTGCTCTAGTTGTTTTTGCAGAGCACTTTTTTGTACCCAAAATAAATATATATATATATATTTAATGCCTTACCTCCTCAAGGCTCAAACCTGTACGCTGCAATTTGAAAGCACTTAGCCAAAGTTTCAGTTTAATTACAAGTAATTAACTATTACTTGTGCTAATTTTTGTCAAGGTGGCATGCTTGCAAGCTCAGTTGGTGCAAGTGAAGGCACAGCTAGCACACAACATGATGGATTCAAGGATTAATAATCATCATCAATGGCCAGGAAATACAACTGGGGTGCCTTTGTTTCCAAGTAACTATCCAGCTTATATGAACCCAACATCGCCACAGGGCTCACTTGAATCAGCTGATCATCACAACAATGATGGGTTGAATATGCAAGAAATTGAAAGTAGATCAGATGAATTTTTATTCCAAGGTTATCCTCAGAATAGAAAGAGACCGTGTAATTACACTGACTTAGGTGAGCTTCAAGCGCTTGCCCTTAGAATGATGAGGAATTAATAAGGTTTTTCCTTAATGGGATTTGATGATGATGCTGATGTTTGATCTTTGCCAAAATGTTGTATATACCTAAGAGTTGTTGCCTTTTCCAAGAAACTTATGGTTTATTTGCAAGTGTTAAATAACTGATATTTTTAAAAATATTAATGAAAGATTTTAAATATTTTTAATCTTGAGGAAATTCTTTTAATATGAATTTTAAATATTCTCAAATAAATACCTAATTAGTATGAAGATTATATTTCATAATTAAGCCTATTGTTAACATTTATTTTCCTTTTCATCTTTTGCTACTATATGAAAAAAATTACTAGCTAGCTAGGGTGGTTAACTTTCTTTTAAGTAGTAGATAATCTTTTATATGTACTGAGCAAGAATTTACAATGGTTTTTAATTCTACAAAATTCACCTCTCTTGTCTTTTTATACATGGGATTATTAGATTAAGTAGCTATAAGAAGAGCTTAATTAGTTTGTAATAAATTATGGTACTCTAGATCGTATGGAATGGGAATCCCCAGGTCAATTTACTCACTTTGTTTCTTGAAACACACATTTAACATGATGTGATTAGTTAATTAAGTCTTTGAGTTGCTTCTAGATCCAAAAATATTGTGATATTAATTTATGACATTTATAAGGTTTTTGCATTTTCATATCTTCAATGGGAATATGCCAAGAAATTAGTGAGTGTTATCATTGAAATCAAAGGAAAAGGCAAAGAAAAATGCCCTAGAGACCCCACTTGCCTAGGGTTTACAATATATTCTAATAATAAGAAGTTTAGGTTCACCTAATGTAAGTCCTCTTGCTTTATTTTTAATACCAACCCTAAAGGCTTGTACTCACTCATAAAGACAAACTGTCCCCTCGATTGATTGCAAATAACAATACATATAATAACTTAATTAGAAGCCTTGGCAGCTTTTATCAACCCAATTAAGCAAATTAGTTTTTGGTTTCTTATCCTATAATTAATTATTAGAAGCATCTCTTAAAGAGGATAGCAGGCATATTATAAAAAGCATTATTCCGTTTGTAATTTAAATTAATTATACAAATAATTAATCTCACTTAACTAATGACTTAATTGTCCTAAGGAGTGTAGTTTGGTGGTTTTCAAATATTTTATTTAGCTTAGCACACGGATTCGAATCTTGGGGAGGTAAGAAGATGAAAAAATTAAGTATGAATTTTATCCACCCCTTATTTTTTGGAAAAAAAAAATTAAAATTAAAAACCAATGACTTAATTTAATTACTCATGTAGATCACACATTGAGTTGGCACAAGGTCATCACCACGAACATATATTTTAGTTGAATAAGATCTCACACGGTCATTAATAATTATAGAGTGGCTTCTATGTTTCAGTTTTGCTTTCAGATGTCTCTGTTATTTATAATTGGTATGTATATACAAAGTTTATAATGGAATTTATATTGATTCATATATCACAAGTTCATTGAAACTAATTTCTCAAAGTGCTTTTGTACCACGATAGAATCAATGAGAAACAATTCAACACATAAAAAATTGAAAAGAAAAGAAAGGAAACCGTGCAACAGAATAAACAATTTTAGTCAAGCCACATTATTGGATTAATCAAATCCCAATTAGTTCTTTTTGCCCATGACCGAATTTATATTATAATTAATTAATTAACTAATATATATAAGGGCTGATCACATAAAAATATAATAATATCCGGACGTATTATAAAGTATTGTATTTTCTAATGTTTTTTAATCTAATGTGAGAAAATACAGATACTTTATGTTACATTTAGATATTATTACATTAGAGCGAACTTTGGTAATATATAATCTTAGTAAAGCAGCAGCAATCACTTCACTTTCATACTTTTCTACAAATCACGATTCACAAACAAGTGTTAAATTATAATGCGAGACATTCCTCCATTAATTGAACTTGGAAAGTAATTATTCCAAACAACATTTATCAATTAATTAATTACATGATGATCAATGATTTGTTGAATTTGAAATTAAGGGGAAAACAAAAAAAGCTGCCAGCCAAAAAGAACCAAAAAAGAGAAGACAAAAAAGAAAGAAAGAAAGAACTCATCAACTTTAATTCACTTAAAAAAATTTCTAACAAGAATTGAAAGGAGAATAGGCATGGTCTCTTAATTTCATTAAAGGAAATGAGAGCATGTTATTTTTGTCGGAATAGTGACAATCACTTACAACTCTTTAAGCTTTAATTAATAATGGTGCATGCATTCATCTAATTAACGGTTGGAATGATACTTAAGTCCCTAATTTTTAAATTTTGTTTTTTAAAGCTTAAGGTCTATTTTTTTGCCTTTTAATTATATCACTTAAGTGAAAACTGTAATAGAAAGAAATATATAAATGTTTTTGAGTGTTTTTACTCTATAATTTTATTTTCAATCTAATAAGATAAGGATTTTGTATTTTAAAAAGTCACGTAAATTCTTCAACAACAAAGTCTGAATAATACAATTATAATGTCAAGGATGTAATATGTAATTAAAAGAAATGAAATTATATTTGAAACATCGATCTTTTGTTGATAGTTCGTGTAGCTATCAAAGTTGTTTGACAATGCCTCTGCATAATTTGTAGTTTGCAGAAATAATTAGAATTAACTTATACTACGGAACTAAGTGATATTCTCCCTTAATTGATTTTGTAATGGAAAATCATGCACTTGTTTATAAGGCATGACTGGGGTTCTGTAACTTAACATACATGGTTGCAAAGTTCAATTATAAAATTATGAGAGATTGTGTGCTCAAATCGAACAATATTTACTCGTTTAGAGAATTTGAATTGTTATAATTAATATTAGAGCTGACTCGTGAATCAATGAGTGGATGAAAATGTTTTCGATATGATTTCGGTTAGTTAAATTTACATGGACCCTCAATGACCCAAGATTCTAAAGGGAAAGGATGTGATATCTCATATTTACTAACAAGGAGAATCTCATACTTATTTGTAAGCCATCTGTTTCTTTATCTTTATAGGTGTGTTTTGGGTTGTCAAACACAATCACAAAACCTTGACGAGCTGCATATCAAAAACGTACAATGTTATACTTGGTTGGTGGATTCGGATGGTTACACATCTTTTTTTGCAAAATAATAATAATAATAATAATAATAATAATAATAATAATAATAATAATAATAATTGGAGACGAGAGTTGGAATGGCTGACGTTTTGATTAAAATTTAAAATAAGGTAATAAAGATAAATTAATGGATTAACAAATAGGAAGGAAACAAAAGAAAACAGAAATTGAAAGAAACTTTTGGACTCGTATACGAAGAGTAATTGAATTTGCATTCATTCATGTGCAATCAAAGTCGTTCAATTGTGGGGGCCAGTAATTGAATAAACGACATAACCTCTTGTTATGTCGGGACTTGAAAATGAGAATATTTTTTATTTTATGCATAATTTA
>SKCR01028945.1:0-65319 GCA_019454045.1 Zanthoxylum bungeanum | reverse complement strand
ATCGGGTGAGGATGTATTCTCTAAAGTGAGGGAGAAAGTCAGGAAAATGTCACCAATCTTGAGGAAATGTTGAATTTGCTAAGTGTTCCATAAAGGAACTCACGTGGGATTCGATTCTCAGAGTTTGTTAAGTTGTATGATCCCTTGGGGGAATATGTGTTAACTTTGGTGAAAATGGCTAAGTATTGAAGAAAAGAGGTCAGACCTCGGATTTTGTCATACATGTACTAAGTAAATGGAAAAGAGAAGTGCACAAGCAAGATTCATTCACGATTCTGTTAATGTTTGTTTCAAAGGGCCCCCTCGGGGTCACCCATACAAAATACAAAGAAAAATAAAAAGGAAAGTGGACTGTTAAGCAGTGGGAGCAGAGGGCGGGCTCATCAGGAGCTGATTCAGCAGGGACATAGGAATCGGTAGTAGGTTTGGTGGCTTCGGCAGCAGCAATAGGTGAGAGAGGCAGCAGATGTGGAGGGGCCAGAAACTTCCTCAGTTGAAATAGTAGCAGGCGAAGAAGGGTTGAGATCTTCTTGGCCAGGGCCTCTTCTTCGATTATCTCCCCCTTACACCACTTTAAGAGCTGGTGTATTACGTCCAGATTCAGACCTAGCTGGAGCATATTTAATATCTGCACGCACTCTTCGAGCCCTTCAACTTTGGCTTCCGCTTTGACAGCCTCCAAATGACCAAGCTGCTCAGCCTCCATTCTCCTCATGTCTTTGAGAACCTTCTTAAGTTGTACTGATTTTTCCCTAAGTTTGGTCTCGGATGAGGCAACTCCCCACGATGAGGACTTAACTTCATCAGCCTTTCAGGTCAGCTCGACCCTGGCATTTTCCCTCTATTTTTTTATGACTCTGGAGGCTTAGCGTAGGGAGGCGATCTTGGCTTTATTGTCTTGGTTGGATTGTTCAAGGGCTCGTTTCTTAGCTTCAACTTCCCCCAGTTTCTTCGATAATTCTTGCTTTCTCTCGGTCAGCCGGCTCTGCAGTCTTTGGGCCTGACCTCCATTTGAGAGAGTGCTCGTTAGTAAATCTTTGTTGGTGGCCATGATGTAAGTCATCTGTAACACATAAAGTAGGGTCAGTACGATAAAAATGGGTGAGAACTAGTTTTGAGAGAAGATTTTGATTACCCTTGAGAGGGCCCGACTCGATTTGGTGATGAGGTCCTCGAGCGAGTGGCTTTCATACTCCGTAGCTTTCTCAAGAGTAACAGAATCGGCCATATGATTGAAGGATGGGAAGAGGTGAGCAACTTTGTATCTCACATCCTCGATGAAGTTGTTGATGCCCAACACTTGAGTCCCTTGGGGAGGAACTGTTGGGGTCTTGCCTTACTGGGCAGATGTTTTCCTACTCATAGCACTTTCCACCGGCTCCTCACTCACATCCCCTCGATCTGATGGTGAAGTCTCTTGCTCGCTCGATGAGGGGTAGTTCTGGCTTGGACTGGTCTGATGGTGCTTGTAGTATGAACGATTGGCTGGGCGCGTTCAGGTGGGATTGAAAGAGCCAGAACTATGGCAGTTGTTAGGGCGTTTGAAGGCCCTGGTGACGAAGCGACAATGGCGTAGATAGATTTCCGTCTAGCGTCTGGCGAGACAGGCGTAGTCATTCTGGGTTGGGAGCTTCTGGACCCACCCCGGGAGGCCCGAAGCATCTCTTGGGCACGCTGGAAATGAGTTCGGGGACCCAGACATTCCTACAAAGAAGAACAATAAAAAAACACTTAGAACATGCGAGAAGAAATAGGGAAAAACAATGAGAAAAATAGACTAAGGCAAGAAACATAAAGTTAGCAGGTTAGTTAGAACCTACCAGCCTGTCTCGGCTGGGGTGGCGGAGTGCTCGGGATTAGGCCAGAGTCGGCCAAGGCGGAGGAATTAATGAGGTCCCTGTAGTGACCTCCAAATTCGGTTGCCATCTTCACCCTGCCCCGGGTCTCTTGGTGGACTTTGGGGAGATCCCCCCAGCAAAGTGTAAAGGATTCAGAGGTTAAAAATCTATTAAGTCAGTAGAAAGGGGAAATTCAGAGGTTGGGTCGTTACCTCCGTCAGAGAAAACTAGATGTTATTGGACCCTAGGGGCCGATAGTGAAGAATTACTTATCTTTGAAGTTCTTGTTGGTGGTCGGGAGATTAGTGATGAGGTGGGGAACCCCAGCATGAGCAAAAAGGTAGTACCAACCCTTGTATTTATTTGGATTGGCATTCATCCTGTACAGCCATTTCAGTTCGGAGACGGTCGGTTAACCCAACCCTGCTTGGCTCCAGATGACGTACAAGCCGACCAAAATTCTCCAGCTATTCAGATTCAGTTGGCACAGAGCTATGTGCATGGAATATACCATCCTTACGAAGTAGCCTTGGATGGGCAGTCAAAGTCCCATGTCGATAAAAGTCACGCACAGTGCCACAACATCATTTTCGGGTCGGCTTGCTTGGTCCCACTCCTCTAGTACGACTAGGTGATATCCTTCAAAATATCAAACCTTTCCCTCAGTTGCTCTGGTTCGGTCTCGGTAATTGCTGAAGCCCGGTCCATGTCGAGGTTCGTGAAGTCAAGCATGGTATGAATTGTCTCGGGCTAGGGTACCCGTTTATGGTAGGATTGGTTGTACTCTTCTGAAACAGTCGGAGTGGTGTCATAGTCGAGGGACTCTCTGATCCCGAGCTGTGTATGGTTGTATGTGGGGCGGGACTGTGGGCATGACCTCATGGGGAGTAAGGGGAAGACGCAAACTCATACCTTAATATTCCTATTAAGACATGACCTGAGGCAGAAGGTCAGTTCATAATTTTGGTTAGTAAAGAAAATTAAATCTATAGTTATTCCTCATCACCACCAAATGGGGCTAACCCTAACCCTAGCAATGGCAAAGCGAAGCGTTAAGTCTTCCAAAACAAAACCAAAATCAAACACATACAAAACCCAGAAATATAAACCCTTTGTTCCAAAAAAAAACCCAGAAATAGCATACTCACACAAATACGCAAACAACATACAAAAACCCACATAAATAAACCCACCCTCATCCTATCATTATCGCAATCATCCCCATAAATAAGAGCACAAACACAAGCATTCATGGCAATACATAATGAAGGAAACGTAAAGCAACAAGAAAAGTAATCGTAGAAGAACTTACTTGGGAAGATTGAAGAGAGTGTTGAAGAGCTTGAGAAGAGATTGATGGTTGAACATATCGTAGAAGGCAGAAAAGCTCGCTGATGTTCTTTGGAGAAGACGAAGTGATAAAAGAGCGAAATGGTGTACAGTCAACCTTTCAATAGGCAGCTCGAGTTTATCCTGACCGTTATATCAAGGCTAGTGGCCCGGATCAGTGCCACATGTGGCATGGGGTCTTGATCGGTGAAATCACTCACGTTACACAAACGCACGTATCGTTCAAGTAGTATAAAATGTATCGATCCCACAAGGACTTAATACCTAAGCTATTAATTTATGAGGCTGAATGTTTACGAGTATCTAATAGATTGGTTGTTTGATTGGATGGTGATTTTAAACTTAAAACAAGTAAATAAAATAGCGCGAAAGTAAATTAAAGGAAAATTCAATTTTATTAAACTATCTAGGGTTGTGAATCCTTCCAATATTTTTTTAAAGATGAAGTGGTTTTCTCACATATGTGCAATATATCGGTTTATTAACCTGAAACCCAATTTATGCAAAAGCCTCTTCTGATGGTCAGATGCAAATACCCAGTATAACCCAATTAATCATATTCCTATGTTAACCAAGTTACCTGAATTCATTAAGATTAAGTTCCAATTATGGCTACCCCCACCTAACAGGTATATTCATATCTTGTAAAGAAATCTATTAAGGGTTATATATCCTTAAGGGAGATCGTGAGCTATTAAGTCTAAGGCTTAAACCTAAAATCTCTTTTCCAAGTTCATTTCAAATTTACCAGATCAATCTTATTAATGGCCAGTTAACAAGAATCATTAAGCTAAAGACTCAATAAATAAACATTTATATTACCCAAGTCGTAAAATGACCCCTTATAAACCGGTGATATTGGAATTCATCACAACCCAAGATAACAGGTTTAGTTACAACACATATCTAGGACTCGTAAAAGCATAAATAAAGTAAATAACATAGATAAAATAAACAATAAAGAAAATATTGGGGGTTAGAGGATCCACTTTTATTACTTCTATTTTAGATATCTCTTTTATTATAATATATTAACTTGCATGATATTACCAACCGACCATAAAGGCGGTATCCTGATTAAGTCAAATTTAAGATTAATTCCAACCGACCATAAATGTGGTATACAAATTAGTCAGGTTAAAATTAATTTAATTAAGTCCAACCGACCATAAAGACGGTATCCCATTAAGTCAGGTTTTAAATAGTTTATATATTATAATTAAGGGAGATTAATCGAAATATTAGTAATAAAAGCTTAACCTTTTACCCCAGCAGAGGGGAGTTACCTCCTCATATTGAACGTTAAAAATAAAGACTGAAAAGTAAAGTAAAGAAAGTACTATTGCGTAAATTTAAATACAAAATGCTGTAAATAAACAAACAAGATACAATCTTCTTAGTATTCTTAAGGAATTCCCCAGAAGAATGTATGAATTTTCCTTCTGATTTCAGCCTCTATTTATAGTGAAAATTTTGCCTCGCGCGTCGCGACGCAGAACCCTTTCGCATCGCGACGCGCGTTTGATTAAACGAGATCGTGAGACGTGGCATCGATTACATCGGCAGCTGAATTATTGTTTCGGCATCACGACATGTGATATATTGCGCGTCGCGATGCGTGTACAGTAAATGTCGGTAGAATGGGATGATGACACGTGTCCGGCGCACGTTAGCAAGACTGATGTGATGTTGACACGTGGTAGACACATGTTAACATGTGCGCATGATAGTAAGTTTCTCTGATTTTGACACGTGTCTGGCGCACGTTAGCGGTGTATGATAGCAGATGGCGTATTTTAGCAAACGACACATTTTAGCAAATAACGCATTTTAGCAGGAAATTTACATTTTTGCCCTTTTTGTCCGTTTTTCGATGTTTTGGCCTTGAATTGCTTCCAGAGAATCCTGTTATTAAACTTATCTACAAAATAACACAAAACACATCAAAATATTCACTAATCTCAAGAAACTATATAAATTATTAAGTCAAAAAGTACGGTAAATATTGATATATTTACCGCTTATCAGGTCTCATTGGTTGAATTTCAAGTAGAGGGGTGGGATTGGAACGATTGTTCAGTTGGCATCCAATTATCCAATTACAATGGGTTTTGGCGCGCAAGCCACGGAAGCACGACGCGTGGCGTTTTGGGGAGACGAAGCGGGTAATCCATAGAATGATGTGAGAGACATTTAAAAGCGGCAATAATGGCGACATAATTCCCAAATGATGATTTAAAAGAGAAGCGTTCAGTAAAACAACCGTCCCCAGGACAGAACTTGTCGACCGTATGTAATATCTTGACCCAAAGACTAGGGGACGGTCGGCACCGTACCATTATAGTTCCAGGCACCGACTCGCAGACTTGTTGAAACCGAGAACTAGGGAAAAATATTGATGGTGATTTCCTAACCCGAGAAAAGTATAAGTATGAAGAATAGTATAAAATGGATTTTCACTTCCTGAACGAGGGGCCCAGGCCCAAGATGTTAGAGTTGGTGCTTGGAGTGTCAATCCGAAAACTGTATTGTATATTTTATTATTTATTAATAAAATAACTAAATTTTAATTTCATACCTTATTAATTGTATTGTCATTATGCATATTAGATTGATGTATAGATTTGCTAAGAATGACATCGACCTTAGAATAGTCTTATAGTAATACTGGACACTAGGTGATCAGACATTGTGATGAGTATTACTATAGTAAACTATTCTTAAAGTATAAATATATTCCTAGTCATTTTTTTTTTGGAATACGGTCGAATTCATATAACCTAGAAGACTAGTACATGTCGTATATTGGAATTGGAGTTCCAATGGTTTAAACCCGATGTACCATGAGCTTTGGAAGCTGGTATAGACGTGTGGGTATTGGCTGGACCGAATACTAAATGACTCAAATGTGATTCTTAATAGTTGGAAGTACACACCACCGTCAATAGGAATCTCCTCAAGTCGAGTAACATATGTAATCCTTTGACTATAGGATATCATTGATTTTGTGTGAGATCCTCCACACTTTGATGCCATGTATGTCAGAAACCTTTCATGGTCTGACCTCTATATGTTCGTTGGGTGTAGACCGATGCACTCAGTAATCAAGTGCGAAGAAAGATAGGATCCGTCGGCCCGTATGTGTACCATAAGGGGTTTAGGTAGAAATAAAGACTGAAAAGTAAAGTAAAGAAAGTACTATTGCGTAAATTTAAATACAGAAAGTTGTAAATAAACAAACAAGATACAATCTTCTTAGTATTCTTAAGGAATTCCCTAGAAGTATGAAGTTTCCTTCTGATTTCAGCCTCTATTTATAGTGAAAATTCTGCCTCGCGCGTCGCGATGCAGAACCCTTTCGCGTCACGATGCGCGTTTGTTTAAACGAGATCGTGACACGTGGCGTCGGTTGCATCGACAACTGAATTATTATTTCAGCATCGCGACGCGTGACATGTTGCGTGTCGCGATGTGTGCATAGTAAATGTCGACAGCATGGGATGATGACACGTGTCCGGCGCACGTTAGCAAGACTAATGTGATGTTGACACGTGGCAGGCGCATGTTAACATGTGCGCATGATAGCAAGTTTCTCTGATTTTGACACGTGTCTAGCGCACGTTAGCGGTGCATGATAGCAGACGGCGCATTTTAGTAAACGACCCATTTTAGCAAACGATGAATTTTAGCAGGAAATTTGCATTCTTGCCATTTTTGTCTGTTTTTCGATGTTTTTGCCCCAAATTGCTTCGAGAGAGTCCTGTTATTAAATTTATCTACAAAATAACACAAAACACATCAAAATATTCACAAATCTCAAGAAACTATACAAAATATTAATTCAAAACGTACTGTAAATATTGATATATTTACCGCTTATCACACCTTCAAACCTAACATTTTGCTAGTCCTCGAGCAAAACAACAAAATAAAATACAATAACAACTTTAAAATAAAATTAAACTAAGCCACTTTCTTAGGGATCACGATTGCATTTAGCGTATGTAACAAGCCTTTAAACCCCTAGGTGTCCCTAGTGGACGAGTTGTAGTCTCGTGAGGGCTTACAGCAACGACACCAACAAACGTCAATCTAATGCACATAAAGCAAAAGGACAAGAGAAAAGAGAATAAACAAGTTAGTGACTAAACAAGTGAAACTTCTTATCCAAGTTAGTAGTTGTTTTCTTTCTTTCTAAATTACCAAATAAGTAAATTCTCCGATTATTTTTACCATTCTCCATATACACAGTCAACAAGGTATTAATCAAATCATTGTGCCCAAAATATTGACAAGTGTAGTTGAAAAGAGAGTAATATTTTTGTCCTAAAGTTATATCAGAATTCACACCTTTTAAGCAATGGAATAAATTTTTTTTCTGATATTTTTATTATTATTATTATTTTATTTTATTTTTATATAATATCATTCATCCATGTAGCGAGATTTGGGCCAGTGACTCCCAAGCCAGTTGGCTTTAGGGCACTAGGTGTTAAGACACCCCTACAGACTTAGTTACTCGAATTTCATATATATATATATATATATATATATATATATTATAACATCTTCAATCCATGTAGCGAGCTTTAGGTCAGTGACTCCCAAACCAGTTGGTTTTAGGGCACTAGGTGTTAAAACACTCATACAGACTTAATTACTCGGATCTTAGACTTTTTTTTTATTCCATCTTTTTTTTAGATACTTCTTCCAATTAAACTAGAGCACTGAATATTACAAACTTTTCACTTACAACTCATGGTCGTATGTTACCATGTATATTGATAATACCTGTCAACTGAGCATATGAAGATCCAATTTAATCAGTATTATGGAGAATTCACAAATTAAATAATTCAAATGGAAATAAACAAAAATTAACTTGTTACGAAATAGGTTGAGATACGTCTCAGAAATGGAAATTCCTTACACAGCCATCTCACACCAATTTCACCTGATTTGGTTAAGTCAAAAATACAAAAACACAAATTATTTTTAGAAATTTTTTAATTTTTTTGAAAATTTTGGACTAAAAATCAAATAAAAACAACACTAATAAAACAAGTTACTAGTCAACTATTCCCCTTGATACTAGTCAACTATTCCCCTCCCCCAAACATAATTGAGACATTGTCCCCAATGTCTTAAAAGTAGAATAAGAGTTTAGAAAACAGTACCTAGTTAGCTGAAATACTACATCTAAAATGAAAATTAAAGTTGTCCGACGCTTCTTACCACGATCATTATCGGACCAGTTTATCTTGGAAATGATAAGGTCAATTTGTGGTTTAAAGGCTAAGATTTGGTCAATTAAACCATGGGCAGTTCTGGCAATGAAAAGGATTTCTTTTACAAGTTTTGACACGAATCCATTTCTCTGGGCATCATCAAGAAACACACAAAGAAAATAATAAAATCCATCAACATTAAATAGTCCAATCGGTTTCTGGTGTATGTTCAAGTTCGCCCAAGATAGCACTGTAAAGATTTCCTCCATCGTGCCCAAGCCACATGGCAAAGTAATAAAAGCATCAGCACTGTTAATCATTTCCACAAGTCGCTCAGACATACCTGGCACGATAGGTTCCTCTCTGTTTGATGGTTCTATAAGATTCGCCTCTGCCAAAGGTTTTGGGATGATTCCCAGAACTTGACTACCTCCTTCTTGTACTACCCTTGAAACGATCCCTATTAGTTCAAGATTGCCACCGCCATATACTAAGTGCATATTCCTTTCAGCTATGACTCTACCCAATTCTTGTGCTGCCTCAACGAACTCTGGCTTAGAACCAACATTAGTACCGCAAAACACACAAATATTTACAACTCGTCTTCTTGAAATTGCTTCCATTTTTTTTTGTATTTCTTTCTCAAATCAGGATGTCTTCAAGAGTGCAATGATGAGCTGGATTTTTTGAACCTAAAAAAGGGTGAGTAATAATAGCACTAGTACCTGCCAAAGGACAATTATTAGCTAAAACGTAAAATAAATCATGAAAGTCAAAAAGTATGGATTCTATCGACGAAAATAAAGGAAAATAACAAAACAAATCACAATTAC
This sequence comes from Zanthoxylum bungeanum, assembly GCA_019454045.1. Lineage (NCBI taxonomy): Eukaryota > Viridiplantae > Streptophyta > Magnoliopsida > Sapindales > Rutaceae > Zanthoxylum > Zanthoxylum bungeanum. The sequence continues at coordinate 56,070 of SKCR01028945.1, read as the reverse complement.
TAGATAAATACAAAGAGATAATAATATTTACAAGAAGTAACGGCTTGAATGACGTCTATGCGTCAAGGACAAGCTTCCCATCCAATTTTCTTATAAATTGGCAAACAAAGTCTTTTAGAGTCAGATTTCCGAGACTTAAATGTTGTCTTTCTTTTCGAAATTGTGCATATAACATGTGAATTGCGTGATGCACATATCCACTGGGATGTGTCTCAAGATTCAATGATATGTCATCTAAAGACTCATTACTCAAGCCATTCCTAATGAATTTAATTTTATCTTCACGGTTATCAGACACCATTCCTAAAGAACAACAACGAGTATTACATGTCATGCGTGCATATTTATAGCAAACACCCATTCTTTGAGCTCTTCTCTTTTTAGCATAGGTGCTTCTTCCTAAACTAGGCAGATATGACACAAAAGAGTCAGAGGACTCACTTGTCAATCGGAGCCATGCTTTAATAATCCAACGAATGTCAGTAGGAATACCTTTGACAATCAAAAGTCCCATTCGTTCCAAGTGAGCTTTGTAGACTTTCACCAGAGAGTTTTGAGGGAGAGAATGAAATTGCTTGTGAAGATTTACGAGAACATCTTCCATCCTGAAATGTGACTTTACCTACACAAATTAAACACACAAAAATAAAACACACCAAATCTTAATATATACACAAATTATATGGGTTGCCTCCCTACTAGCGCTAAGTTTAATGTCGTCAGCTAGATATAACTGCCCGAACGTTAGGCTGGATCTGAAAGTGTAACATTTTCTTTTTGTCGCTCAAATGATTCTCCCCAGTAGTGCTTGACACGTTGGCTGTTAACTTTGAATGTGTTGTTGGACTTCGAGTTGTATATCTCAACAACTCCGTAGGGTAACACCTAAGTAATCACAAAATGACCTGACCATCTTGATTTCAGCTTTCCAGGGAAAAGTTTCAACAGTGAATTGTATAACAATACTCGCTGCCCTGGCTCTATTTGTCTGCATACTATTTTTTTATCATGTCATTTTTTGGTCTTTTCTTTGTACAGTCTGACATTCTAATAAGCATGTAGGCGAAGTTCCTCCAATTCGTTAAGTTGGTGGAGCCTTTTCTCTCATGCTGCTTGTAGATCAAGATTTAACTTCTTCAGTGCCAAATACGCTTTATGTTCAAGCTCCCCTGGCAGATGGCACGGTTTTCCAAACACCATTCGTTATGGGGATATACTAATTGGTGTCTTGTAAGCTGTCCGGTAGGCCCATAATGCGTTATCCAGTTTTTCAGACCAGTCATTCATTATTGATCCAATGGTTCTCTCCCGGATTCTTTTGATCTCCCTGTTTTAAACTTCAACTTGTCCATTTAACTGTGGATGGTAAGCAGTGGCAACTTTATGAGTAACTTCGTATTTGGATATGAGTGCATCAAAGTATCTGTTGCAGAAATGTGTGCTTCCATCAATGATAATTGCCCGATGTGTTCCGAAGCGAGTGAAGATATTCTTTTTAAGGAATTTTATCACAACTTTTGAATCATTTGATGGCAGTGCTATTGCTTCAACCCATTTGGAGACGTAGTCTACTGCAACTAGTATATACAGGTTTCCGAATGATGGAACAAAGGGTCCTATAAAATCAATCACCCATACATCAAATATTTCCACTTCCATAATGTTTTGCAGGGTCCTTCATTTCTCCTTGAAATATTTCCCGTTCTCTGGCACCTGTCATATTGAAGAGCGAATAAGTAAGCATCTTTAAATAGAGTGGGCCAAAACAAACCTGATTGTAGGACTTTGGCTGCAGTTTTATTTCCGGTTAAGTGTCCGCCGTGTGGTGATGAATGACAATGCTACAGGACACTATTGACCTCCTCCTGTGGAACACAACGTCTCAGTAATTGATCAGCACAGCGTTTGAACTTTCGACTCATCCCAGACATAGTGTTTGACTTCCTTGAAGAATTTCTTTTGTTGCTGATGTGTCAATTCCAACGGCCATTTTCCCGGTACTATGTAGTTTACATAGTCAGCATACCAAGGGATATCATATTGTTTCATGGCAAACAAATGTTCATATGGAAAGGTTTCTTTGATTGTCATCTCATTGCCAGCTGTTTCTTCATTCTCGAGCCTCGATAAGTGATATGCCACTTGGTTTTCTGTCATTTTCGTGTCTCGGATCTCCACGTCAAATTCTTACAGTAGAAGCACCCAACGGATCAATTCGGGCTTAGCATCTTTCTTCGCGATCAGATATTTGATTGCTGAATGATCTTTGTAAACCACCACTTTGAGACCCAGCAGATATGAGCAAAATTTATCAAAAGCAAACACAACTGTAAGCAACTCTTTTTTAGTGGTTGTATAGTTGAGTTGAGCTTCATTTAGAGTTCTGCTGGCGTAGTAAATGGTGTGAAAATTTTTTACTTTACATTGTCCCAAAACTACACCTACAACAAAATCACTAGCATCGCACATCACCTCAAATGGAATGGTTCAATCTAGTGCTACTATGATGTGGGCAGAGATAAGCTTCTGTTTCAAGATCTTAAAAAGCTTCGTGGCATTCTTTGGTGAGGTTGAAAGGCACATCTTTCTCTAGAAGATTGCACAAAGGTTTAGCAATCTTGGAGAAATCTTTGATAAATCTCATGTAAAAGCCTGCATGTCCGAGAAAACTCCGAATCCCTTTGACAGTTGTTGGTGGAGGTAGTTTTTCAATTGTCTCGATCTTTGCTTTGTCTACCTCAATTCCCTTTTGTGAGATCCGATGTCCCAGGACAATACCTTCCTGCACCATGAAGTGGCATTTCTCCCAATTGAGTACCAGGTTGGTGTTTTCGCATCTTTGTAACATTTTTTTCCAAATTTTGCAAGCAGTAGTCGAACGAGTCTCCAAACATAGAAAAATCATACATGAAAATCTCCATACTTTGTTCCAGCATGTCTGAGAAATGGCCATCATGCGACGTTGAAATGTGGTAGGAGCATTACATAGTCCAAATGGCATCCTACGGAAAGCAAAATTACCATACAGACATTTAAAAGTGGTTTTCACCTGATCTTCTAGGGCGATGGAAATCTGATTGTACCTTGAGTATCCGTCCATAAAATAATAGAACTCATGTCCCGCCAGTCTGTCTAACATCTGGTCAATGAATGGTAGCGGAATCTTTCCTTGTTGCTTTGTTCAGCTTCATGTAGTCCATCCATACTCTCCATCGAGTCACCGTTCTTGTTGGAATCAACTCGTTCTTTTCATTTGTGACTATAGTAATTCCTCCTTTCTTTGTCACACATTGCATAGGACTCACCCACGTGCTGTCAGAGATGAGGTAGATGATGCCGGCATCCAACCATTTGATAACTTCCTTCTTCACGAGTTCCTTCATGATTGGATTTAGTCTCCGTTGATGCTCCACTGTGGCTTTGTACTTATCGTTCATCAGAATTTTATGCATGCAAAATGATAGACTAATGCCTCGAATGTCTGCTATAGTCTAGACAATGGCTTTCTTGTGTTCTCGCAACACTCTCAGCAACTTATCTTTCTGCTCTAATGTTAGCGACGAAGAAATAATCACAGGTAAATCAGATGAGTTTTCTAAGAATGCATACCTGAGATGGTTTGGAAGTAGCTTTAGTTCTAGTTGTGGTGGTTCTTTAATCGAGGGCTTAATTCGTACCTTTTTTGGTAGTTCCAAACTTTCCACATGTGGTGTCAATTTGAAGAAAAAGTGTAGACACGACGACGCAGCCCGGGCTCGCGGCCCGGTCGGGAGTACGGGGTAGCCCGCGAGGGACTAAACCGGAGAATAAATGGAGTCGCCACCCAGTGTGAACTGGGAGATGATTTAAGGCCATAGTCACCCCTCGCAAGGGAATACCTCAAACCGTTGGGTTCAGAATGGTCTCTTACTTATGCCAACTGTAATGAATGGATTTATGCAATTGTATAACCAAGTCTTATGAAACACATGCAAGATAATTCAAATGACATACAAGTTTGCACACCCATAAACATAAATATAAGTGAAAACAAATGAATAATTCTAAAAAACATGTTAATCAGAGAAGTGCGGCGATGATAATAGAAACGTTAACAATAATGGTAGATAATTAAGCACATGACGCAGAAAGGAATAACTAAAGAGACAAGCATGCATAAAACATGATAAAAGAATTTGCCCAGTGTGTGCGCGTTCGTGTAGCGTTTAGAAACGCTTTCGTACGGAGTTAGGCAGAATACATGCGTTCGAGTAGCTTTCGTAAACGCGTTCGAACGAGATGAGATATCATGTATGGCAAGACAGAATACATGTGCATTCGTGTAGCGTCCGAAAACGCATTCGAATGGGGTGAGGCCGAATGCATGCGTTCGAGTAGCGTTCGGAAACGTGTTTGAACGGAGACATACATAATGCATATGTTCGTGTAGCGTTTGAGAACGCGTTCGAACGAGATTACCAAAGTGGCGTCTAAAATGACATAAACACATGTAGGAATGTTTCCCCAAGCGGTACGTGGAGTTGTATCCCAAGTACAGACCGCACTACCGTCCATTCGGATTCGGCTACGGAATTTATGTCTGGGTTTCCATCCGATATACCGCAAGGGATAACACGCAAGCATTAACACAACACAATCATTAACCCAATGTTGACATACATGAAATATGAAAATGCATACAACAATAAATAACTGAAGAGACAAATATGCGAAATAACATGGAAGATAAATAACACAAAATAAATAAAGAATAATAAATATGTGACCAAATAATTTGGCCGTTTTCAATGTAGGACTTCGCATACCCGATTGGACGTATTTCACGTCCAACCAAGCATGCCGTTTCCAGGATGACAAAATAAAATATAATAAAGGGTGCCCTCAGGTCTTACCTTTTAAGTCGTTTCTCGGGAGTGCGTAGCGTCGTCGCCGGAAGGGTTAATGCTCCGTAACGTTTCTGGTTCACCGGTTCGGTTTAGCTGCTATTTTGTTCGCTGTTTCTTCTATTTTCTTCACTATTTTTCTATTTTTTACGACTACTTTTCTGCGGTTTTTTTGTCTCGGTTTAAAGGGTGATTTTCAGGATTATTTTGGGACTGTTTGCTCACATATTTTTATTATTATTGTCGGTCAGGTTGGTGGTTTGTTCACGTATTGGCTGAGGGTTTGTTCTCACATGTTGGCTGGGTTCTTGTTTTCACGTTTTGGCTTGTTCTTTGTCATGGTCTTGTGGCTTAACGTGAGTGGCAGTTTGTGAGTGGCGTGAAGGGACACGGGTATGGCCGTGCATAAGGTTGGTTGAGGGGCTGCGTGAGGTGTTCCTTGTTGCGTGAGGTAGTTGTTTTGTGTCTGGTGGAGGGCTGGTTGTGGTCTATGTGTGTCTTGGTTTGGTGAGGGGCCGAGAGAGATCAGAGAGTGGGGGTGTGAAGCTTAAGGGTTAGGTTTTATTTGTGATGGTGGTTTACGGCATGTGGAGCTGTGTGAATGTCTGGGATGAGTGGCTAGGGTACTTTAGTGATCCTCGTCAGTTTGTGAGATAGAAGAGAGAAAGACCAGTGCTTATGAGTGGAGAGAAGAGAGATGTTGGAAGGGCTCAAGGTGTTTAGGGTTTTTGTTGTTTTAGCATTGTGTGAGAAGAGGGAGAGATCCAGGAGACAGTGGAGAAATGGTTGTCGTGGATGAGAGTGGAGACGTTAGTCTAGGGTTTCTGTTTTTTTTGTGAGGTGCCGAGAGTGGAGGGAGAGCGGAGAGGTTTGAGGGCTGTTAGGGTTTCTGGTTTTTTATGAGATACCGAGAGTTTGATGGGAATAAGAGAGGGAGGGGTTAGGGTTTATTTTAGGTTATCTTTATATAGTGGTGTATTAGGGTTAGGGTTATGCATGTGGGCTTTAGATGGGTGCGTATGGGCTTTGGATGGGTGCGGGGGTTTTGGGCCAAGATTAATGTTTAAAATAGGAATCGACTAAGTGAACCCGCGGCTAACTTGCGAATTTATTTTGACGAGCTATTAATTTTAGAATTTTCCCTTCCGACGTCCGTTTCCCGCGACTTCCGCAACTTATCGGGTAGTGCCTCCATACGAGGCTCATCATTGGGCTTTATGCAAAAATACAGTTGTAGAACACAGAAATTTGTGACGCTGTCCCAGGCTCGCGGCCCGGTCAGGAGTACGGAGTTGCCCGCGGGGGACTAAACCGGAGAATAAAATGGAGTCGCCACCCAGTGTGATTTGGGAAATGATTTAAGGCCGCACTCACCCTTCGCAAGGGAAGACCTCAAACCGTTGGGTTTGGAATGGTCCATTACTTATGTCACTTGTAATGAATGGATTTGTGCAATTTTAACCAAGTCTACTCAACATACATGTTCATGAGTAACCTAAAGCTATTTCGCATTCATAAAAATAAATCCTACATCTAAGTTTGCATGCTTTAAAAAATAAGTCTTCATAACGGTAAACATACGATATCACACAATGAGCATGTTGAATCACCACACATGAAAAATAAATAACGACCTAAACATAACATAAATTAAACTCTTATTGCGAAAGAAAATAACTAAATCATGCATAAAGGAATAACGTACTAGACTAAATCATACTTAAAAAATAAATAACCTACTAACGGCCTAATCATGCTTGAATACAAGGTTGGATGAAACGAAACATGTGTGTCTCTGAAGTGGTACGTGGCATTGTATCTCGAGTGCAAACCGCAATACCGTCCATTCGGATTCGGCTACAGAATTTATGTCCGGGTTTCCATCTGATATACTGCAAGAGAGAACACATATTTCGTTCACCTGGAATCACATCATACACCAATCCTCAATACTCATGCGAAATAAAGTAATAAAATAACTAAAAATAAAGAATAATAAATAAAACGGGTGCCCTCAGGTCTAACCTCTTTTGTCGTCTCTCGAAAGTGTGGTATTCGGTTGTCGGAAGGGTTGATGCTCCACAACTCCTCCGGTTTACTGATTCAACGTTTTCCTTCACTGTTTCACTGTTTGGGCCGCTGTTTTTACTCCATTTCGCTGTGGTTTCTGATTGCGGTATAGGCTTACTATTTTGCGGTAATGCGGGGCTGTTTTAGTTTGCAGTTTGTGAGTTTTACGGTGCAGTTTCTAGTGCAGTTTTAGGGTGAATTCTGGACTGTTTCAGGGGCAGATTTTAAGGTTTTAAGAGGCTATTTTGTGGGTTTAAGAGGCTGTTTTGTGAGGGGCTGCAGTGGCGTGTTAGGGGCTGTTTGTGAGGGGCTGTGTTGGCGTGTTTGAGGCTATTTGGCGCGACTCCAGGAGTGTTTCTGGGGCTGGTTTCAGGCGTGAATGAGTTGCAGTGGGAGAGGTTTATGCGTGAGCTGAATGGGCTGTTGGAAGGGCTGGTTTGCGTGTTTTAAAAGGTCTTTAATGTGCTTGGGACGTGCTGAGTGGGGGCTGGATGAAGGCTATGAAGGGTCTTTTTTTGTGGCCACGTGAGTGGCTGGTTCTTGAAGGGCTTATTACATGAGTTGGGGCTGCTGGATATAGGCGTGAATGCTGCTAGTTACGTGAGTGAGTTGTCAAAGTTGTGAGTGTGTTTGATTTGTGAGGGCTTATGGCCGAGAGTTGGGGACGTGAGTGAGGGGTTGTTTCCTAGGCGGTGTGGGACATAGTAGAGGGCTAAGTGAGAGGTTGTGTTGGGCGTGAACAATGGGGTGGTTTCTTGGGCGATGTGGGATGAAGTAAAGGGCTGTTGTGCATGGAGGCTTGAGGGGTTTTTGTAATTGTTTTGTTGTCTTGTCTTTGGACGAGTGTTTGTTGCTTTGTTGGCTTGTTTAACCGATGTGGGACATGAGGAATAGAGGGGCTGTGGCGCGAAGGGCTGTTGTGCGTGGAGAGGGGCTGTTTTCAGGGGTAATTGGTGTGGATTTAGGGGCTATTTTCAGGGGTAATTGGCGTGAGTTTAGGGGCTGCTTGTTGTGAGTTCAAGGGTTGATTTCAGGGGCAGTTTGGGTGTGTTCAGAGGCTGATTTCAGGGGCAATTTGGCAGTTCAGGGGTACAGGTCAGGGGCCGTTCGGTGATAGTTGTGCAATGCAGTTTGGACAGTGTTTGGGCGCGACTTCAGGATTTTTCTGGGGCTGGTTTCAGGCGTGAATGAGCTGCAGTGGGAGAGGTTTATGCGTGAGCTGAAGGGGCTGCTGGAAGGGCTGATTTGTGTGAGTGCTTGTAGAGAGGAGAAGAGTGTCTTGTGTTGTCTATGTGCTAGGGGTTTCAAGGGAGCTAGAGGTTTCTTTTTATAGGCAAATGATGGGGCATTTATTGGGTAGGCTATCATAGGTGAAAGTTATTAATTGGGAGGATTATTTTCTTTGAAGTTTGGTGGATTAATGTTGAAAGTGAGGTGTGAGATGTTTGTCAATGGGCGTGGGGTTGCTCTGTTAAATGGCATGGGGTTGGCTTGGTTAAAGCTTGATCTGTTTTGACTTGGTGGGGGGAGGCCATTTTTTAGGAGGCAATATTTGTTTCAGGGTTTTATTTTTTTGTGTATTGTTTATTTACTTTGTTGAATTTGTTTATGTTTTTGTTGAATTTGTGTGTGTGTTCACGTGTAGAGGGGCATGGTTTATTTAATGGGTTTGTCTTGTTTGTGATGTGTCTTGTTTGGCTTATATGGTTATTTGATTTAGGTTTTGTCTTGTTGTGTTTGTTTGTGTTTTATTTATTTATTGAATTTGTTTATGTTTGTTGGATTAAGGGGCGTGAGGTGTCTTATGTTTAAGGTTTGAATTTGATCCATTTTTGGTGGGCTTGGTGTATGGTTTGGTGATGTGTGGGCTTGGATGTGTTTTGAAACAGAGGTCCAACAAGCGAACCCGAAGCTAATCCAGAAAATTAAATCCAACAGAAATGTCAATTCTTGACTCTTCCCTTCCGACGTCCGTTTCCCGCGACTTCCGCGACTTAAAGAGGTAGTGTCTCCATGTGAGACTCATCATCGGGGCTTATATGCAAAAATGCAGTGCCTACAGTCGCCCCCACTTTGATGGGATTTTTGTTGTGTGTGACAATGACAATCCTATCAAAGATTGTGCAATGCATTTTTACTTACCTGGCTCGCCAGCTGCCACCTGACTTGCCTGTTGCTTCGAACGGTGTTGATTTGGTTGTGCCATACCTGGTGTGATAGACCCCATACCCGAGGCGTCGCGGTTGCGTCTCCATACCCAGAGTGTCGCAGTTGTGATGATTGTCCATTTTCGAACTGTGCTCCATTTCGGAGTGCCCTTCCCGGCATCTGATGTGATAGTGGTCCATTTTCGAACCGTGCTCCATTTTTGGGGTGCCATTTTCAGTGTCTGATGAGATGATAGTCCATTTTGGAACCGTGCTCCATTTTTGGAGTGCCATTTTCGGTGTCTGATGAGATGATGGTCTATTTCCGAACCGTGCTCCATTTTCGGAGTGCCATTTTCGGCATCTGATGAGATGATGTTGTGCTCCATTTTCGGAGTGCCATTTTCGGCGTCTGATGAGATGATGGTCCATTTTCGAACCGTGCTCCATTTTCAGAGTGCCATTTTCGTCATCTGATGAGATGATGGTCCATTTCCGTATCGTGCTCCATTTTCGGAGTGCCATTTTCGGTGTCTTATGAGATGATGGTCCATTTCTGAACCGCGCTCCATTTTTGGATTGCCATTTTCGGCGTCTGATGAGATAATAGTCTATTTTCGAACCGTGCTCCATTTTCGGAGTGCCATTTTCGGCGTCTGATGAGATGATGGTCCATTTCCGAACCGTGCTCCATTTTCGGCTTGCTAAACCTTATTTTCGAGGCGTTGCTGATGGGTTGTGTTGCTGCTCTTGATTGGCTGGCATTTATCGCTTTCTTCTTTTCTTTAAAACCTGTGAACAAAACAAGACACAAAAAGGATGCAAGTGCGTTATGTTTATGCATGCATGCATGAATGAATTTCTTATTCCGTCGGGTTAGGTCTTCTGCCAGTTCCCCCGGTGTCCTTTGCCTATAACTGTCTTTGGTCGCCCCATGGGTCTGCTTACAGTTTCTTCCTGCCAATTCTCTTCTGGTGATAGCTCAGTTTTCTTTTGTCTCATGGCTCAAGTTCCCGGTACATCCCTTATTTATGGGGTGGTAGACTGGTCGCCCCCGGTCTTGGCTTAGCTTTCTGTTCTTCGCTTCTTGCACTAGGTCAAAGTAGATCATGTGACATTCCAAAACAGCTGATGATGCGGGCCTCGACCCTAATACTGATCCCAAAACTGATACTGGTGTCGATGTGGGCCTCAACCCTATGACTTATCCCCAAAACTGATATTGATGTTGATGTGTCTCCATACCCAGAGTGTCATATCCGGCATAACTGATACTGATGTTGATGTGTTTCCATACCCGGAGTGCCATACCCGACAAAACTGATATTGATGCTGATGTGTCTCCATACCCGGAGTGCCATACCCGGTAACTGATACTGATGTTGATGTGGGCCTCACCCTCGGGACTCATACCCCAAAACTTATACTGAGGTGAGCCTCGCCCCCAGACTCATCCCAAAAACTAATATTGAGGTGTGATGGTTCATTTCAACATACTGTACTGCCTCTCACGAGATAATCCTGATAGCTAAACATATTTTCGTCCTCAACGGATGCTTTGCGTCGAAACCAGAGAATCTTCAAAGTACTTAATACACTCAGATTTGTTCGTCTGAATGAGTGATCTGAACTAGACTCCTAGTTTGTGTGTGTGCCAAGGCTCTTTTGCAGCTTAATCCTTAAGTAAGCCAACTCGATTATTTCATCTCGGAGAATTAGATCAGTGGGTCAAACCAACCTAGATGTCTTGATCATACTCTGTGATTACTTCTTCGTACTCAACATGATATGGTTTTCTTCTTTTTTCTTCTTTTTTTTTCAACACACATACCCTTTAAGGTAGCATTTCTCCTCATGGTGGTCCTAATACTCGCCCATGGGTAGCTTCACGCTTATCGGTTATAGGTGGTCTATTTTTCTTTTTCTTTTTCTTTTTAGAGACTTTTTCTTTATTTCCAACCATATCATATATCGTAGTATAAGTAAACCAGGATGGACATCCAGGCAAACGGTCATTCATTGATCTGCCATCTCTTCAATTAGTCATCTTGTCAACTACTCAGGCTTCCACTGCTACGATCCATTAATCAAATGCTCGCGAGTCTCATCGAGATCAACTACTCAGAATACTAGATGAGAGCACATCCCGTACTTATCGTTTCTAAGGTTTCTCCCTACAGCAAACAATGTCATCATCGGACTAATGCTTTAACTATTGAGGAAAACTCGAACAAGTAAGCAAAATCAATGTCTTTATTATCAAAATGCAGGATTGTAATCAAATAAGCCAAGGAAAACATCTTCTTTGTCTGCAGCATTGTCTTCTTCCTCAGCCTATAGTTCTTCACTACTGCCATCTCCTATCCCCATGCAAGGAGCCTGGTGGTCGAGAGTTTGGAGGACAAAGGTTTCGGGTAGGCCGGAGTTGATCATGTAGGTGGGTGGTGGAACAGAGTGGTAATTAGGTAAAGGATTTCTGTGTTTGGTTGTTCTCTTTCTGGGTCGGGTATTTTATGGGAGTCAATGAGGTTTTGGATCTCATTCCTAAGGCGGGTGCAGTTGTCAGTTTCGTGGCCTCTTCTCCGATGGAAGTGACAATACAGACTTAGGTCAAGGTTGGGTGGCACAGGGTTTGGAATTGGTTTAGGCTCTAGGGGTTCTAGAAGTCCCTGCGCCTTCAGCTTTTCGAACACCCTTGAAAGAGGCTTACCAAGGTTGGAAAATCGCCTGTTTTTGATGGTAGCGACCTCAGCAGTAGCGGGCTTGGTCTCAGAAGGCCCCCCAAAATTCCTCATATTTTGGCCATAAAACTTTCTGTTCTCAGCTTCTTCCTCTTCAATGTCCATGACAGTTTCCCTCAACTGTCAAAAATCAGCAATCATCGAAGTCATCCTCCTCAGTTTACCATAAATAGAGGGCTTGGTTCTCTTGATGATCATTTTGATCTGGTCCTTCTCTGAAGGCCGAGTCTGTATCTTCAAAAGCTGGCTCCTCCAGCGATCTACATACTCCTTGAAACTTTCCTCCGGTTTCTGCTTAGTATTCTCCAAGTCGCAAAGCGATAAGTCGATCTCTAAATTTGTAACATACTGCTTCAGAAAGGCGTCTGCCAGTTCCCTCCAATCTTCTTTAACATTTCTTTCAAGGCTATGGTACCACAATACGGGTGCCACCTCGAGCGACATCCCAAACATCTTTTGAACTTGGCGTTGTGACAGGCCCACTGAACTCATTACCGAGATATATTGTCGGAGATGGACCCTCGGGTCCCTATTCCCATTGAATTTGGCTATGTCGGGCATCTTAAACTGAGCCGGTAGCTGCTCCTCAAAGGTCATTGCTTCATAGTCTAGCAAATCTTCATGTTTACCCCTCAGCTTGCGGGTAACTGATTCTACCTGGTCACAGAGTTTCCATAATTCAACCTGAGACCCGACTGTCCTTCCTACGACATACTCAGCCATGTCATCATCAAAAATAGAGATATCATCATTCAATCTGTTCGGAGGCTCTTCACGCCTCTCATTTTCAGAGCTTCCCATAGCACGGGGCACAACCATATTAGCCATGACAGTGGTCAAAGCTTGCAGTTGCTCGGTAACTTTGGTGAGATTGGCTTCAAGCTGATTCATACGAGACCCCTCGTTAACTGATTCACTCATATTTGTTGACGGCCTCTTGACAAGTCTTCCCTCTTCCCTAACTCAACGGGTATCTATGATGTCTCTTAAAACTGCATGTTAGCATGTATGCGTGTGATGCATGAAATATACAAGATCATTAAGATTTTTACACCAGTTTGCCCATTATCATTTTAAAGCATTTAACCATACTATTGCGCGGTGCAAACTTGTCCCAGTTGAAAAGGCCCAACAAGTTTATACTTTTGCGATAACATGGCTAAACAACTTCAAATAATAAAAGGCCTAAACACAAAATGGCCCATCAGTATTTTAGAAGCTTTTAGCCCAATTGTCAAAGGACACGAACTCGTCCCAGTTTAAATGGCCCAACAAGTTCATATCTCTTGACAAGAAATCCAACCGAATCCGAATGACAATGGTCCCAAACACAAACATAAAGAAATAATTTCTATGGGTCATACAACTATTGTTCACATGTAGGTTTAAAGGAATGTAAACAAAGGCTTCCGCTGACGAAGGATTGCCCACAACTAGGACTCCCCACCCAAGGGTTCGAGCGACCAAGTGAGCGCACCTTTTTTATACCTTACGGTATGTGCCAACGAGTTACGGTATGTGACTAACTGTCAAATGGATTTCCTATTATAGATTCCCCAGAGGGAGGGTGGAGCGAACTCTCTTAAATACCCAAGCCTCTTAGGCTCTTATCGCCTTAGTGACAGGAATAAACAACAAGTCCTCCAAATTAGTCTGTCACAGTGAGCTACGGGTAATGATTATCTAGGTGCCTTCACAGCTTTTCCTTATAGAAATGTAGTGAATGAACACCAAACCATTACCTAGCCTTAATAATTCCTTTGATTAAACCCCTTCAACCCACTGTAGACATGGTTAATTAAAACAAAAATCACAAATGACCGGCGTAAACACACACGTATAACGCAAGCGTACGTGTCGTTCAAGTAGTATAAAAAGTATCGATCCTACGAGGACTTAATACCTAATCTATTAGTTTTATGAGGTCAAATTATTACTAGTATCTAACAGGTTGATTGATTGATTTGAAATGGTGATGATTCTAAATTTAAAAATAAGTAAATAAAATTGCACAAAAGCAGGTTTAAGAAAATTCATTATTAAAAACTATCTAGGGTTGTGAATCATTCTAATATCTTTTAAAATATGAAGTGAATATTTCATGGTTGTGTAATAAATCGGTTTACTAACCTGGAACACTAAATTATGCAAAAGCCTCTGTCGATGGTCAGACACAAATACCCAGTTTAACCCAATTGAACCATATGTCCATGTCAACCAAATTATCTGGATTCATTAAGTTTAAGTTCCAATTATAGCTACCCCCGCCCGAGAGGTATATGTCTATCCTGTAAGGAAATCTATTAAAGAGTTATCTATCCTCAAGCAAGATCGTGGGCTATTAAGTCTAAGGCTGAAACCTAAAATTCCTTTGTCAAGTTTATTTTAGATTTACCACATCAATCTTATTGGTGATCAGACAACAAGAAGCATTAAGCTTAAGACTTAATAAGTAAACCTTTAAATTACCCAAACTATAAAATAACCCCTTATAAACCGGTGATATTAGAATTCATCACAACCCCAGATAACTAACTTAGTTACGACACATAACTAGGGCTAGTAAAAACTTAAATAAAATAAAAGACATAAAGTAAAATGCTGAAAAGTAAATTGCTGAAAAGTAAATGACGGAAAGTAAATGTTGAAATTAAATACTGAAAATTAAATGCTGAAAAGTAAATTACTGAAAAGTAAAATGCTGAAAAGTAAATTGCTGAAAAGTAAATAAAGTAAAAGTACAATAAAAGAAAATGCTGAGGTAAAAGGATCCACTTTTATTACTTCTATTTTAGATATCTCCATTAATATAATATATTAACTTTGCATGATAATTACCAACCAGCCATATAGGCGGTATCCAGATTAAGTCAAATTAATAATTAATTACCAACCGACCAATCAAGCGGTATCCAGTTTAGTCAGGTTAAAACCAATTTAAATAATTACCAACCGACCAATATGGCGGTATCCTCGTTAAATCATGTTTTAACTAGTTTATATATTATAATTAAGGGAGATTAATCTAAATATTAGTAATAAAAGTTTTACCTTTTACCCCAACAAATGCGAGTTACCTCCTCAATACTGAAAAGTAAAAACTGAAAATTAAAGAAAGAAAAGTACTGTGCGTAAAAGTAAATTGCGGAAAGTAAAAACTTAAAAGTAAAGAAAAGAAAGTGCGAAAGCGGAAATTAATTTCTGTAAGCTGTAAATAAATAAACAAGATACAATCTTCTTAGTATTCTTAAGGAATTCCTTAGAAGAAAGTATGAATTTACAAATGAAATGGCTTGGTATTTATAGGCAAAATTTTGCCTCCATCAAATCATCAACCAAATCCATTGTTAATTGCTCCACTAATTGCTTATCATGTTTGGTGGTGATTTGATAATTTTTATTATTTATTTATTAATTTATTTTTTGCTTTGAAAATGATTGAAAATGACTTTAATAATTACACACAACACACTTCTATATGGTTCATCAATTTCGGGCATGACATCTTCAGAATTCGAAATTATTTTGTCTTTCAAAGTTGTAGATCATTGAGTCTTCTTTAATCTGGAAGTTGAATCCGCTCAATCCGATATCGAAGTAAAATGTTATGCCCAAAATACGACAGATGCGCAAAACTGGAATTTCCAAAACTGCTCTTCGTTAAAACGCCCTTTCAAGTTTCCAATCTCCAAAATTAATATGTCAAGTCCAATTTTTGCTCTTATTTGACCCACATTTCGTCCTAAATGATTTTATTGTGTCCCAATATTATTTTATCTGCAAAATAAACTAAAACACATCAAAACGTTCATCAAACCCGAGAAACAAAACAAAATATTAAGTAAAATGGGCGGTAAATATTGATATATTTTCCGCTCATCACACCCCCAAACCTAATATTTTGCTAGTCCTCGAGCAAAACAACAAAATAAAATACAAGAAATAATTAAAATTAAACTAATCCACTTTCGTAGGGCTTACAGCAACGATACCACAAACGTTTTACAAAAGTAAAAAAATATAATAAATCTAATGCACACAAAAGCAAAAAGACAAGAGAAAATAGAATAAAGAAGTTAGTGACTAAACATATGAAACGTCTAATCCAATTCAATAGTTGATTTGTTTCATTCTAAATTACCAAATAAGTAAATTCTTCGATTACTTTTACCATTCTCCATATACACAGTCGACAAAATATTAATCAACTCATTTTTTCCCACAACAGTCACAAGTGCAGTTGATAAGTGAGTAATATTTTTGTCCTAAAGTTTTATCAGAATTCACATCTTTTTGCAGTAATGGAATACTTTTTCTGATTTTTTCTGATTTTATTCTTTGATTTTTGATTTTTTTTATTTATTTATATACAATATCTTTCATCTATGTAGCGAGTGTTGGGTCGGTGACTCCCAAACTAGTTGGCTTTAGGGCACCAGGTGTTTAGACACCCCTACGGACTTAATTACTCAGGCTTCAGATATATATTTTTGCAGCATCTTTGATCCATGTAGCGAGCTTTAGGCCAGTGACTCCCAAACCAGTTGGCTTTAGGGCACTAGGTGTTAAAACATCCTTACAGACTTAATAACTCGGATCTCAAATGTTTTTTTTTCTTTTTTTTACTCCATCACTTTTTGAGATGCTTCCTCCAATTAAACTAGAGCACTGAATATTACAAACTTTTCAATTTTAGCTCATGTCCGTATGTTACAATGTATGTTGATAATATCCGCTAACTGAGCATATGAAGATCCATTTTAGTCAGTTTTTTGGAGAAATTACAAATTAAATAATTTAAAATGAAATAAACAAAAATTAACTTGTTTAAAAAATGGTTTGAGATACGTCTCAGGAGTGGAAATTCCTTACACAGCTATCTCTTACCAATTTCACCTTTTTAGTCAAGATAAAAACACAAAAACACAAAATATTTTTGTAATTTTTGAAAATTTTTCAATTTTTTTTTTGTATTTTTCGAAAAATTTTGGACTAAAAATAAAAACAACACACAAACTAAAAACAAGTTACTGATCAACTAATTCCCTCCCCCAAACCTAAATGAGACATTGTCCCCAATGTCTTAAACAGTAGAAAAAAAGTTTAGAAGATAATACCTGGTTAGCTGTAATTCTACACGAAAAGTTAAAGGTTAAGATCCAGATTAATCCGACGCCTCTTACCACGATCGTCCTCGGACCAATTTATCTTTGAAAGGATAGGTTCAACTTGTGGTTCATAGGCTAAGAGTTGGTCTATTAGATCCGGAGCAGTTCTGGTAGTATAAAAGAGTTCTTTCATAGGTTTTGACACGAACCCATTTCTCCGAGCATCATCAAGAAACACACAAAGAAAATCATAAAATCCTTCAACGTTGTACAGTCCAAGCGGTTTCTGGTGTTTGTTCAGGTTCGCCCAAGATAACACTGTAAAAATTTCCTCCAATGTACCCAAGCCACCTGGCAAAGCAATAAAAGCATCAGCACGGTTAATCATTTCTACCAATCGTTCAGACATACTGGCACGATCAGTTCATCTCTGTTTGATGGTCCAATAAGATTTGCCTCCACCAAGGGTTTTGGAATGATTCCCAAAACGTGACTGCCTTCTTCCTGTACGGCCTTTAAAACGATCCCCATTAGTGCAAGATTGCCTCCGCCATATACTAAGTGCATATTCCTTGCAGCTAATACTCGACCCAATTTCTGTGATGCTTTTACGTATTGTGGCTTAACACCAACACTAGTACCGCAAAAAACACAGATGTTTTCAACTCGTCTTCTTGAAGTGGCTTCCATGTTTTACTCTGGATGTCTTCAAAAGTGCAATGATGAGTTGAATTTATAACACCTGAAAAGGGTGAGTAAAATAATAGCACTAGTACCTGCCAAATGATAATTATTTAGTTAACAGTAAAATAAATCGTGATAGTAAAAAAGGGCTGGATCCTGTCTGACAAAATAAAAGAAAACAACAAAACAAATTACAATTATTAGGAAAAGACAAAGAGATATAATATGTACAAGAAAAGTAGCGACTTGATTGACGTCTATGCGTCAGGGACAAGCTTCCCATCCAATTTTCTTATAAATTGGCAAATAGGGTCTTTTTGAGTCAGATTCCCGAGACTTAACGTTGTTTTTCTTTTTGAAATTGTGTATGTAATTTACGAATGGCTATATGAACATATCCACTGGGATGCATCTCAAGAGTTTTAGATATATCATCCAAAGACTCCTTACTCAAGCCATCCCTAATGAAATTAATCTTATCTTAGCGGTTATCAGACACCATTCCTAAAGAACGAAAACGAGTATCACAAAACATACGAGCACATTTATAACAAACACACATTCTTTTGGCTCTTCTCTTTTTAGCATAAGTGCTTCTTCCTAAACCAGGTAGATGTGAAATAAAAGAGTCAGAAGACTCACCTGCCAATCGGACCCGTGCTTCAATAATCCAACGAATTTCAGTAGGAATACCTTTGATCATCAGTAACCTCATCCATTCCAAGCGAGCTTTGTAGACTTTCATCAGAGATTTTTGAGGGAGAGAAGGAAATTGCTTGCGAAGATTTGCAAGAGCTTCTTCCATCGTGAAATGACTTTACCTGTAAAAATTAAACACACAAAAATAATACACACCAGATCACAATATATACACAAATTGCATGGGTTGCCTCCCTGTGAGCGCTAAGTTTAACGTCGACAGCTAGACGTGACTTCTCGAACGTTAGGCTGGATCTGAAAGTGTGACACTTTCTTTTTGTCGCTCAAATGATTCTCCCCAGTAGTGCTTAACACGCTTGTTTTTAACCTTGAAAGTTTTGTTGGAGTCAGGATCATATATCTCAACGGCTCTATCTGGTAAAACTTTGGTGATCACAAATGGACTTGACCACCGTGATTTTGGCTTCCATGGGAAGAATTTCACCCTTGATTTGTTTAACAGTACCTTCTGCCCTGGTTCCAGTTGTATGCGCACTAACTTCTCATCATGTCTCTTCTTGGCCTTTTCCTTGTACAATTTGGCATCCTCAAAAGGCTGATTGTGAAATTCCTCCAATTCGTTGAGCTGGTGGAACCTTTTCTCTTCTGTTGCTTGTAGTGCAAGAATTTGCTTTTCAGTGCAAAAGACGTTTTATCTTCAGGCTCCACAGGTAATTGACATGTTTTAAGTTTGTCAGTAGAACTTTGCATTGCATTGGAGTTCTGAATGGTACTGTGTATCACATCAAGTCTGAAACATTCCTCATTCTTTTCATCATCTGGGAAATTCATGGCCTTGAAAACATTGAATGTTACCTCTTGGTCTCGTACCCTCATGGTTAATTCTCCTTTTTATACATCAATAATGGTTTGACCTGTAGCCAAGAACGGTCTCCCAAGGATGATTGGCACGTCTGCGTCTTCCTCCATATCAAGGACAATAAAAATCTGGGAAAAAATGAATTTGTCAACCTTGACCAGCACATCCTCAACTACGCCTCTTGGAAATACGAGCGTTCTATCAGCAAGTTGTAGAGAGACTGAAGTTGGCATTGTTTCTCCAATCTGTAGTTTCCTGAAAATATAAAAAGGCATCAAGTTAACACTTGCGCCTAAATCACATAAAGCCTTACCAAAGTTATGTTTCTCTATGATGCAAGGAATGGTGAAACTGCCAGGATCTTTCAAATTTGGGGGAAGCTTCCTCTGAATGATGGCGCTGCATTCTTCTATCAATGCTACTGTCTCGTAATCTCCCAATCTCCATTTTCGTGAAAGAATATCTTTCATGAATTTTACATAGCTGGGCATTTGTTCCAAGGCTTCTGCAAATGGAATGTTGATGTGCAGCTTTTTGAACACCTCCAGGAAACGAGAAAACTGCTTGTCTAGTTTGTTTTTCTGAAGATGCTGAGGAAAAGGTGGAGGTGGAGTGATCTGTTCTTTTTCCTTTGCTTCTTTTTCCTCCATCTGTTGCTTTGTTTCTTTTGGAACTTCCCCGGCAGTTGTTTTGGCTCCAACATCTTTGTTGATTTCAGTACCACTTTTTAACATGATGGCATGACATTGCTCATTCCCTCGGTTCCTTGGATTGGGTTCTGTGTTGCTGGGAAGATTACCTGGCGGTCTGTAACTTTAGCATTGGCCAGTTGTCCGATTTGATTCTCCAGTGCTCTGATGGAAGCAGATTAGCTCTGAAAGATAGCATCATATGTTGCTTGTTGCTTTTTGAACATCTCTGCAATCCATTCTTTCATTTTTGGTTCTTTTTCATGTTCCTGGCATTTGTTCTGTTGTTGAAATCCTGGTGATGGATAGTTCTGCTGTTGGAATCCAGGTGGTGGATTGTTCTTTTGTCCTGAATTGTTGCTCCATGAAAAATTAGGATGATTCCTCTACCCTGGGTTGTAGGTGTTGGAATATGGATTGTTCCCCTATCTATTGAAATTGTTGATATAATTCACCGTCTCTTCAAGTTGGTTTGGTTCTGGTGCTCCTCCATATGGTGAACTTGTGGATCTAGTGCTGAGAGTCTCCATGAATTTGCATATCTGATCCAGCTTGGCGTTGACTGCTGTATTGGCTCCACTTTCATAAATTCCTGTAATTCTTTGGATCATGCTCCTTTCTGTTGGCCACAAGGAATTTTTGTTGGCCATTTCTTCGATTAGGTCTCAGACTTGATCTTCTCCTTTTGCCATTAAAGCTCCTCCAGCAGCAGCATCGATTGTGGTTCTCAACAGTCCAGAAAGTCCATTATAGAAGGTTTGGACTTGAAGCCATTTTGGAATCTCATGGTGAGGACATTTCCGGAGCAAATCTTTGTACCTTTCCCATGCTTCGTAGAGAGTTTTTGAGTCTTGTTGCATAAAGGATGTGATGTCATTCCTCAGCTTTCTAGTTCTGGCTGGTGGAAAGTACTTTGCAAGAAATTTGGTGGCTAAAGTGTTCCAAGTTGTGATGGAACCTGCTGGTAGTGAATATAGCCAAGCTTTAGCTCTGTTCTTCAAGGAGTATAGGAAAATACGCAGTCTCATAGGATCTACAGTTGTATTCCCCCCCAAACTGAACTGACTGCTGAATCGTCTGATTGCATGTTTTAATGTCACCTGCATTTGCTGGTAAGGGAGGAAGTACAATACATGAAATGATTCTGTCAACCACCGGAATGGTTCTGTCTCAAATGGGAATTGGTGGTGCAACCTCCAAAGGTTCAGGTTCCATGTTGACTAAAGCTTCTTGGCCTTCTCGCATTTCCCTTCTCAACTATATGATGGTTCTTTCAATTTATGGGTCAAGCGATCGGAGTTCAAAGTTTCTGGTTCGTCTCATGAAGTTTCTGAGAACCTGAAACACAAGAAAACAAAAACAATAAGTAAAAAATAAAATTAGATAAGAGTAAAGGTATATAACCTTAAAACTAATAGTGAAAGATAAATAAGTCCCCGGCAACGGCGCCAAAAACTTGACCGGCGTAAACACACACGTATAACGCAAGCGTACGTATCGTTCAAGTAGTATAAAAAGTATCAATCCTACGAGGACTTAATACCTAATCTATTAGTTTTATGAGGTCAAATTATTACTAGTATCTAACAGGTTGATTGATTTATTTGAAATGGTGATGATTCTAAATTTAAAAACAAGTAAATAAAATTGCACAAAAGTAGGTTTAAGAAAATTCAGTAATAAAAACTATCTATGGTTGTGAATCTTTCTAATATATTTTAAAAGATGAAGTGGTTATTTCATGGTTGTGTAATAAATCGGTTTACTAACCTGGAACACTAAATTATGCAAAAGCCTCTGTCGATGGTCAGACGCAAATACCCAGTTTAACCCAATTGAACCATATGTCTATGTCAACCAAATTATCTGGATTCATTAAGTTTAAGTTCCAATTATAGCTACCCCCGCCTGAGATGTATATGTCTATCTTGTAAGGAAATCTATTAAAGGGTTATCTATCATCAATGAAGATCGTGGGCTATTAAGTCTAAGGCTGAAACCTAAAATTCCTTTGTCAAATTTATTTTAGATTGACCACATCATTCTTATTGGTGATCAGACAACAAGAAACATTAAGCTTAAGACTTAATAAGTAAACCTTTAAATTACCCAAACTATAAAATAACCCCTTATAAACCGGTGATATTAGAATTCATCACAACCCCAGATAACTAACTTAGTTACGACACATAACTAGGGCTAGTAAAAACTTAAATAAAATAAAAGACATAAAGTAAAATACTGAAAAGTAATTGCTGAAAAGTAAATGCTGAAAGTAAATTACTGAAAAGTAAATGCTGAAAGTAAATTGCTGAAAAGTAAATAAAGTAAAAGTACAATAAAAGAAAATGTTGTGGTAAAAGGATCCACTTTTATTACTTCTATTTTAGATATCTCCCTTAATATAATATATTAACTTTGCATGATAATTACCAACCAGCCATATAGGCGGTATCCAGATTAAGTCAAATTAATAATTAATTACTAACCGAACAATCAGGCGGTATCCAGTTTAGTCAGGTTAAAACCAATTTAAATAATTACCAACCGACCAATATGGCGGTATCCTCGTTAAATTAGGTTTTAACTAGTTTATATATTATAATTAAGGGAGATTAATATAAATATTAGTAATAAAAGTTTTACCTTTTACCCCAGCAAAGGGGAGTTACCTCCTCATTACTGAAAAGTAAAAACTGAAAATTAAAGAAAGAAAGTACTGTGCGTAAAATTAAATTGCGGAAAGTAAAAACTTAAAAGTAAAGAAAAGAAAGTGCGAAAGAAGAAATTAATTACTGAAAGCTGTAAATAAACAAACAAGATACAATCTTCTTAGTATTCTTAAGGAATTCCTTAGAAGAAAGTATGAATTTACAAATGAAATGGCTTGGTATTTATAGGCAAAATTTTGCCTCCATCAAATCATCCACCAAATCCATTATTAATTGCTCTACTAATTGCTTATCATGTTTGGTGGTGATTTGATAATTTTTATTATTTATTTATTTATTTATTTTTTGCTTTGAAAATGACTTTAATAATTACACACAACACACTTCTGGATGGTTAATCAATTTCAGATATTTTGTCTTTCAAAGTTGTAGATCTTTGAGTCTTCTTTAATCTGGAAGTTGAATCAGCTCAATCCGATATCGGAGTAAAACATTATGCCCAAAATACGACAGATGCGCAAAACTGGAATTTCCAAAACTACACTTCGTTAAAACGCCCTTTCAAGTTTCCAATCTCCAAAATTAATATATCAAGTCCAATTTTTGCTCTTATTTGACCCACATTTTGTCCTAAATGATTTCATTGTGTCCCAATATTAATTTATTTGCAAAATAAACTAAAACACATCAAAACGTTCATCAAACCCGAGAAACTAAACAAAATATTAAGTAAAAGGGGTGGTAAATATTGATATATTTTCCGCTCATCAACAAACATTACAAGACATTATTTCGGGGCCGATTCTCTATCCCCAGTGGAGTTGCCAGACTGTAGAACACAGAAATCGGCGACGCTGTCCCAGGCTCGCGGCCCGGTCGGGAGTACGGAGTAGCCCGCGGGGGACTAAACTGGAGAATAAAATGGAGTCGCCACCCAGTGTGAACTGGGAAATGATTTAAGGCCGCAGTCACCCCTCGCAAGGGAATACCTCAAACCGTTGGGTTCGGAATGGTCCCTTACTTATGTCACTTGTAATGAACGGATTTGTGCAATTTTAACCAAGTCTACTCAACATACATGTTCATGAGTAACCTAAAGCTAGTTCACATTCATAAAAATAAATCCTACATCTAAGTTTGCATGCTTTAACAAATAAGTCTTCATAACGGTAAACATACGATATCACACAATGAGCATGTTGAATCATCAAACATGAAAAATAAATAACGACCTAAACATAACGTAAATTAAACTCCTATTACGAAAGAAAATAACTATATCATGCATAAAGAAATAACGTACTAGACTAAATCATACTTAAAAAATAAATAACCTACTAACGGCCTAATCATGCTTGAATACAAGGTTGGATGAAACGAAACATGTGTGTCTCTCAAGTGGTACATGGTATTGTATCCCGAGTCCAAACCATAATACCGTCCATTCAGATTCGGCTACAGAATTTATGTCCGGGTTTCCATCCGATATACCGCAAGAGAGAACACATATTCCGTTCACCCGGAATCACATCATACACCAATCCTCAATACTCATGCGAAATAATGTAATAAAATAACTAAAAATAAATGATAATAAATAAAAGGGGTGCCCTCATGTCTAACCTCTTTTGTCGTCTCTCGAAAGTGCGGTATTCGATTGTCGGAAGAGTTGATGTTCCGCAACTCCTCTGGTTTACTGATTCAACATTTTCCTTCGCTGTTTCGCTGTTTGGGCCACTATTTTTACTCCGTTTTGCTGTGGTTTCTGATTGCGGTATAGGCTTACTATTTTACGGTAATGCGGGGCTGTTTTGGTTTTCGGTTTACGGGTTTTACAGGGCAGTTTCTAGTGCATTTTTGGGGCGAATTCTGGACTATTTTAGGGGCATAATTTATGGTTTTAAGGGGTTATTTTACGGGTTTAATGGGCTGTTTTGCGAGGGGCTGCAGTGGCGTGTTAGAGGCTATTTGTGAGGGGCTGTGTTGGCGTGTTTGAGGCTGTTTGACGCGACCCCAGGAGTGTTTCTGGGGCTGGTTTCAGGCGTGAATGAGTTACAGCGGGAGAGGTTTATGCGTGAGCTGAAGGGGCTGTTGGAAGGGCTGGTTTGCGTGTTTTGAAGGGTCTTTAGTGTGCTTGGGACGTGCTGAGTGGGGGCTGGATGAAAGCTATGAATGGTCTTTTTTGTGGCCACGTGAGTGGCTGATTCTTGAAGGGCTTATTACGTGAGTTGGGGCTGCTGGATATAGGCGTTAATGCTGCTAGTTAGGTGAGTGAGTTGTCAAAGTTGTGAGTGTGTTTGATTTGTGAGGGCTTATGGCCGAGAGTTGGGGACGTGAGTGAGGGGTTGTTTCCTAGGCGATGTGGGACATAGTAGAGGGCTAAGTGAGAGGTTGTGTTGGGCGTGAACAAGAGGGTGGTTTCTTGGGCAATGTTGGACGAAGTAGATGGCTGTTGTGCGTGGAGGCTTGAGGGGTTTTTGTAATTGTTTTGTTGTCTTGTCTTTGGGAGAGTGTTTGTTGCTTTGTTGGCTTGTTTAACCGATGTGGGACATGAGGGATAGATGGGCTGTGGCGTGAAGGGCTGTTGTGCGTGGAGAGGGGCTGTTTTCAGGGGTAATTGGCGTGGATTTAGAGGCTGTTTTCAGGGGTAATTGACGTGAGTTTAGGGGATGACTTCAGGGGCTGCTTGGTGTGAGTTCAAGGGATGATTTCAGGGGCATTTTGGGCGTGTTTAGGGGCTAATTTCAGGGGCAGTTTGGCAGTTCATGGGTGCAGGTCAGGGGCCGTTCGGTGATGGTTGTGCAGTGCAGTTTGGGCAGTGTTTGGGCGCGACTCCAGGAGTGTTTTTGGGGCTGGTTTCAGGTGTGAATGAGCTGCAGTGGGAGAGGTTTATTCGTGAGCTGAAGAGGCTGTTGGAAGGATTGGTTTGCATGTTTTGAAGTGGCTGCTGGAAGGGCTGATTTGCATGAGTGCTTGTAGAGAGGAGAAGAGTGTCTTGTGTTGTCTATGTGCTAGGGGTTTCAAAAGAGCTAGGGGTTTCTTTTTATAGGCAAATGATGGGGCATTTATTGGGTAGGCTATTATAGGTGAAAGTAGGGGTGAGCATCGGTTCCCGGTCTACCCGGAACCGGTTGGAACCGGACCGGAAATCCGGGTTTGGAACCGGAACTGGTTGTAATTGGTCCGGTTCCGGTTCCAATTATAAGGAACCGGTTGTAACCGGTCCGGTTCCGGTTCCAGAATAAGAGGAACCGGAACCGGACCATAGAACCGGAACCGGAACCGCATTTGAGAACCGGATTGGATACCCGATTTTGATACCTGAATTTGGACCTGATTACATGAACTGTCTTCAGAGTGACCTTCCTTTCTTGCCTATTAGTTTACTCTTGCAAAAGTCTCGCTACCAAAGCCAAAGAAAATATAAATATTTTTTATTACTCTATGCGAAAAAAGTTTAATATTCAGTGACTTAAAGGTGCTGTTGATGAGAGAAAGAAGAAGATCCAAGGGACTGTTGTGTCGATGAAAAAGAATGTGTTGGACTTCAGTGGTATCTAAGCTTCATTTCTTGATCGGGTTCACGAGCTCTTAGGCAAAGGTGTTTCTATGCAACTGATAAGTACTGCAGGTCATGCAGACCCAGATTTGGTCTCTCTGTTTCATGAACAAGGTCATGCATTACAAATTTAGAACTATCACCACTTGATATTTCAAAAATTGACCTTGACACCAAATCTTCAAAATACTCTCTGCCCCATTCTTCTGGTTGCTTATTGCCTTCTGATTAATGCGTGCATCTTGAACAGAGACCAACAATATTAATAGGGTAATTCGGAACCGGACCGGAACCGAATTGGAACCGAATAATAGGGTACCCTATTTAATTGGGTAGGTTCCGTTCCACTTAGTTAGGAACCGATTTTTTCCGGGTAGGTTCCGGTTCCATGCGGAACCGGAACCGAAACCGGTTTTGCTCACCCCTAGGTGAAAGTTATTAATTGGGAGGCTTATTTTCTTTGAAGTTTGGTGGATTAATGTTGAAAGTGAGGTGTGAGATGTTTGTCAATGGGCATGGGGTTGCTCTGTTAAATGGCATGGGGTTGGCTTGGTTAAAGCTTGATCTGTTTTGACTTGGTGGGGGGAGGCCATTTATTAGGAGGCAATATTTGTTTCAGGGTTTTTTTTTTGTGTATTGTTTATTTACTTTGTTGAATTTGTTTATGTTTTTGTTGAATTTATGTGTGTGTTCACGTGTAGAGGGGTATGGTTTATTTAATGGGTTTGTCTTGTTTGTGAGGTGTCTTGTTTGGCTTATATGGTTATTTGATTTAGGTTTTGTCTTGTTGTGTTTGTTTGTGTTTTATTTATTTATTGAATTTGTTTTGTGTTTGTTGGTGGGCTTGGTGTATGGTTTGGTGATGTGTGGGCTTAGATGTGTTTTGAAACAGAGGTCCAACAAGCGAACCCGAAGCTAATCCAGCGAATTAAATCCAACAGAAATGTCAATTCTTGACTCTTCCCTTCCGACGTCCGTTTCCCGCGACTTCCGCGACTTAAAGAGGTAGTGTCTCCATGTGAGAATCATCATCGGGACTTATATGTAAAAATCCAGTGCCTACAGCAGTGTCTACAGTCGCCCCCACTTTGCTGAGGTTTATGCAGTGTGTGACAGTGACAACCCTATCAAAGTTATGCATGTATTTTTTACTTACCTGTTTCATCGGCTGTCCCACTTACCTGCTGCTTTGCGAGATGCTTCGAACTGAGTTGATCCGGTGGTGAGGTGTTACGACCCCAAAGGTTCATCCCTGCAAGATGCTGTGATCTCTAGGATTTATTACCAAACTGAGCTGATTTGATGTGGTTCATTCCCGAACCGTTACTGATATGAAGTGGTCCATTCCCGAACCATTACTTAAGGGGTGGTCCATTCCCGAACCGTTACTTGAGAGGTGGTTCATTTCCGAACTGTTACTGATGAGAGATGGTTCATTCCTTAACTGTTACTGATGTAAGGTGGTCCATTCTCGAACCGTTACTGATTTGAGTTGATGGCGAGGCGCTTGGAACTCTGGGCTTTGTTCCCGAACCACCAAGTGGGTCTTGTTCCCTAATTGAGTTGAGTGTGGGCTTTGTTCCCAAACTGTGCTGAGTGTGGGCTTTATTCCCGAACTGTGTTGAATGTGGACTTTATTCCCGAGCTGTACTGAATGTGGGCTTTGTTCCCTGGGCTTTGTTCCCGAACTGTGCTGAATGTGGGCTTTATTCCATGGGCTTTATTCCCGAGCTGTGTAGAGAGTGGGCTTTGTTCCCGAACTGTGTTGAGAGTGGGCTTTATTCTCGAACTGAACTGAATGTGGGCTTTATTCCCGAACTGAATTGATTGTGGGCTTTGTTCCCGAACTGTTGATTGTGGGTTTTATTCCCTAGGCTTTGTTCCCGAACTTGTGTTAAGAGTGGGCTTTATTCCCGAACTGTGTTGATTGTGGGCTTTATTCCCCGGGCTGTAGTGAATGTGGGCTTTGTTCCCCGGGCTTTGTTCCCGAACTGTGCTGAATGTGAGCTTTGTTCCCTGGGTTGTGCTGAATGTGGGCTTTATTCCCGAAATGTGTTGAGGGTCTTGTTCCCAAATTGAGTTGAGGGTCTTGTTCCCGAGTTGAGATGATGGTCTTGTTCCCGAATGGAGTTGTGGGTCTTGTTCCCAAATTGAGTTGAGGGTCTTGTTCCTTATTTGAGTTGTGGGTCTTGTTCCCGATTTGAGTTGCTCCTCATAGCCGTTTTTATTTTCAAATCCTGCGAACACAAAACAAAAATTGCGTGTATATGACGTGTATGCATGTATGCATGGATGCATTTTCTAGTCCGATGGGTTAGGCCTTTCTTGCGCTCTTTGGTTTCTTTCGCCTATAAATGTCTTTGGTCGCCCCCTAGGTCTGCTTATAATTTCCTTTCGCCGGTTCTTTTCTGGTGATTGTTCAGTTCTCTTTGTCTCATGACTCAAGATTTCGTTATGTCCCTTATTCGCGAGGTGGTAGACTGGTCGCCCCCAGATTTGATTTAGCTTTCTATTCTCCGCTGTTTGTATTAGGTCAAGGTGAACTACGTGATGTGGCATTCCATATCAACATACTATATTACTGGCTATGAAATAGTCCCAATAGTTATATATATTATTGTCCTCAAAGAATACTTAGTAATGAGACCAGAGAACCTTCAAAGCACTTAATGCAACTCAAATCTGAGTTTTTGAATAAATGATCTAAGCCAGACTCAAAGTGTGTGTGTGTGCAAAGGTTCTTTTACAGCTCGATTCCTAGGTAAGCCAACTCAATGATTTTGTTTCAAAAATTATGGTCGATGGGTCAAACCAACCTAGATATCTCAATTACGCTCTGCAATTGCTTTTCCGTGCTCAATATGGTATGGCTTTCTTTTTCTTTTGTCTCTATTTCATTTTTTTTCTTTTTTTCTTCTTTTTTTTTCTTTTTTTTCAACACACCTACCCTTTAAGGTAGCATTTCTCCTCATGGTGGTCCTAATACTCGCCCATAGGTAGCTTCACGCTTATCGGTTATAGATGGTTTGATTTTTTTCTTTAGAGACTTTTCTTTTATTTTCAACCATACCACACATCATAACACAAGCAAATCAGGATAGATATCTAAGCAAACGGTCATTCATCGACCTGCAATTTTTTCGACTAGTCACATTGCCAACTACTCAGGTTTTCATTACTAAGAACCTATAATTAAGTGCTTACGAGTCTAACATAAATCAACTACTCAAAATATCAGATAGAAATACATCAGGAACTTATCGTTTCTAAGATTTCACCCAAAAGTAAACAATTTCATCATTGGACTTATGCTTAACTATTAAGGGCTAAAGACAAATAAATTTTTTTTTTGGCTGAAGGCCCCCCAATGGTCTTTGCTAAAAACCTATAATTAAGTGCTTACGAGTCTAACATAGATCAACTACTCAAAGCATCAGATAAAAGCATATCAAGAGTTTATCGTTTCTAAGATTTCATCCTAAAGCAAACCATTTCATCATCGGACTTATGTCTAACTATTAAGGACTAAAAACAAACAATTTTTTTTCTCTTTTTTTTTTCATTTTTTTCATTTTTTTAAAGGCCCCTCCCAATGGTCTTTTTATTCTTGCCGTAAATTTTTCTGTTTCTCAGCTTCCTCTTCCCCGATATCCATGTTTGCTAAACTCTTCTTGACAAGTCTTTCTTTCCTAACCCAATCGATATCTATGATGGCTTTTAAGACACATGGGTTAGCATGATGCGTGTATACGTGAGATGCATGAGATGTATGAGATGCATATGGTTATCAAAACAGCATATATCCTTCCGACCTTATTCCTCCTACACTCGTGGAAAGTCTATTTATGTCCTAGGTATGACTTATTTTATGTACCAATGTAGGGTACATAAAATCGTTCTCTCTTATGCTACATGGTGAACCTTGGCTACCTCGGTTCTTTCCATCGGTAAAAGACAAAGACCGCCCATTTACAACATGGATTAAGCCTATTATGAGATCATGCCATTGTCTAGAAACGACGAATTGGGCCTTCGATAATCACGGTCGTGGGGATGAACTTGGAAGCATCCAACAATATGCAAATATGCCGCAACAAAGCGTATCCTTTCTGGATGAAAGCCAGTGCGGATATCAGACTTATGCTTCTGTAATATTTGTATCATGCTTAGACTTTCTAAGCCCATCAAGGTTTTCATACAAGTTGGCCCATTATCATTTCAAAGCATTCAATCATATTATTGCGAGGTGCAAACTTGTCCCAGTTGAAAAAGGCCCAACAGGTTTACACTTTTACAATAACGTGGCTAAACAACTTCAAATGATAGGCGGCCCAAACACAAAGTGGCCCATCGGTATTTTAGAAGCTTTTGGCCCTATCGTCATAAGACACAAACTCGTCCAAGTTTAAATGGCCCAACAAGTCCACATCTCATGACAAGAAGTCCAAATGAATCCAAATGACGATGGTCCCAAAAACAAGCATAAATGGTGGCTTCTATAGGTCAAATAACTATGGTTCTCATGCAAGTTTATAGGAGTATTGATAAAGGCTCCCGCCGGTGAAGGGTTGCCCACAACTAGGTCTCCCCACACAAGGGTTCGAGCGACCAAGTGAGCGGACCTTTTTTATACCCTAAGGTACGTGCCAACGAGTGATGATACCATATAACGATCCGTCGCTTCGAGCGAAAATGAAAATGAAACACATGAAAGATAATTCAAATGACATACAAGTTTGCACACCCATAAACATAAATGTAAGTGAAAACAAATACATAATTCTAAAAAACATGTTAATCAGAGAAGTGCGGCGATGATAATAGAAATGTTAACAATAATGGTAGATAATTAAGCACATGACGCATAAAGGAATAACTAAAGAGACAAGCATGCATAAAACATGATAAAAGAATATGTCCACTGTGTGCGCGTTCGTGTAGCGTTTGGAAATGTGTTCGAACGGAGTGAGGCATAATGCATGTGTTTGAGTAGCGTCCGTAAACACATTCGAACGGGACGTGATATCATGTATGGCAAGACAGAATGCATGGGCGTTCGTGTAGCGTCCAGAAATGCGTTCGAACGAGGTGAGGCCTAATGCATACGTTCGAGGAGCGTTCGGAAACGCATTCAAATGGAGAGAGACAAAATGCATATGTTCGTGTAGCGTTTGAGAACACGTTCAAACGAGATTACCAAAGTGGCGTCTAAAATGACATAAACACATGTAGGAATGTTTTCCCAAACGGTACGTGGAGTTGTATCCCAAGTACAGACTGCACTACCGTCCATTCGAATTTGGCTACGAAATTTATGTCTGGGTTTCCATCCGATATACCGCAAGGGATAGCACGCAAGCATTAACACAACGCAATTATTAACCCAATGTTGACATACATGAAATATGATAATGCATACAACAATAAATAACTGAAGAGACAAATATGCGAAATAACAAGGAAGATAAATAACACAAAATAAATGTGGAATAATAAATATGTGACCAAATAATTTGTCCATTTTCAATATAGGACTTCGCATACCCGGTTGGACGTATTTTACGTCCAACCAAGCATGTCGTTTCCAGGACGACAAAATAAAATATAATAAAGGGTGCCTTCAGGTCTTACCTTTTAAGTCGCTTCTCGGGAGTGCGTAGCGTCATCGCCGGAAGGGTTATTGCTCCGTAACTTTTCTGGTTCACCGATTCGGTTTCGCTACTATTTTGCTCGCTGTTTCGATCGCTGTTTCTTCTATTTTCTTCACTGTTTTTCTATTTTTTACGGCTGTTTTTCTGCGGTTTTTTATATCGGTTTAAAGGTGATTTTCAGGATTATTTTATGACTGTTTGCTCACACATTTTTATTATTATTGTCGGCCAGGTTGGTGGTTTATTCACGTATTGGCTGAGGGTTTGTTCTCACGTGTTGGTTGGGTTTTTTTTTTGCACATTTTGGCTTGTTCTTTGTCACGGTCTTGTGGCTTAACGTGAGTGATAATTTGTGAGTGGCGTGAATGGACGATGGTAAGGCTGTGCGTAAGGTTGGTTGAGGGGCTGCGTGAGGTGTTCCCTGTTGTGTGAGGTAGTTGTTTTGTGTCTGGTGGAGGGCTGGTTGTGGTCTATGTGTGTCTTGGTTTGGTGAGGGGCCGAGAGAGATCAGAGAGTGGGGGCGGGAAACTTTAGGGTTAAGGTTTATTTTTGATGGTGGTTCACTGCTTGTGGAGCTTTGTGAATGTCTGGGATGAGTGGCTATGGTTCTTTAGTGATCCTCGTCAGCTTATGAGAGAGAAGAGAGGAAGACCAGTGCTTGTGAGTGGAGATAAGAGAGATGTCGGAAGGGCTCAAGGTGTTTAGGGTTTTTTTTGTTGTTTTAGCGTTGTGTGAGAAGGGGGAGAGATCCAGGAGACAGTGGCGAGAGGGTTTTCGTGGATGAGAGTGGAGATGTGAGTCTAGGGTTTCTGGTTTTTTATGAGGTGCCGAGAGTGGAGGGAGAGTTGAGAGGTCTGAGGGCTGTTAGGGTTTCTTGTTTTTTTGAGGTGCCGAGAGTTTGATGGGAAGAAGAGACAGAGAGGTTAGGGTTTATTTTAGGTTATCTTTATATAGTGGTGTATTAGGGTTAGGGTTATGCATGTGGGCTTTGGATGGGTGCGGGGGTTTTGGGCCAAGATTAATGTTTAAAATAGGAATCGACTAAGCGAACCCGCGGCTAACTAGCGAATTTATTTTGACGAGCTATTAATTTTAGAATTTTCCCTTCCGACGTCCGTTTCCCGCGACTTCCGCAACTTATCGGGTAGTGCCTCCATATGAGTCTCATCACTGGGCTTTATGCAAAAATGCAGTGTCTACAGAAAGGGTCTATCAAGATAGTTGATACATTCCAGAATTTCATCATCTAACTCGCTGTCAGTCATGTTGGTGATGCAAGCTTCAAGTTTATCCGTGGGAAGTTGCATTGCATCAGTATCCTGGATGATAATATCGACACCATCAATTCTGAAGCATCTCTCCTCATTTTCATCACTCGGGAATTTCATGGCTTTGAAAACATTGAAGGTAACTTCTTAGTCCTGCACTTTCATGGTTAGTTCTCCTTTTTGTACATCAATAACAGTTCGACCTGTAGCCAAGAATGGTCTACTGAGGATGATAGGTACATCTTTGTCTTCTTCCATGTCAAGGATAATGAAATCTGCAGGGAAAATGAATTTGTAAACTTTAACCAATACATCTTCCACTACACCTCTCGGAAATATGAGTGATCTGTCAGCAAGCTGTAGAGTAACTGAGGTGGGCATTGCTTCTCCAATTTGCAGTTTCTTGTAAATAGACAAAGGCATAAAGTTAATGCTGGCACCTAAATCACATAAAGCCTTACCGAAGTAATGTTCTCCTATGGTGCAAGGGATGGTGAAACTGCCAGGATCTTTCAACTTTGGGGGAAGCTTCCTCTGAATGATGGCACTATATTCTTCTGTCAATGCTATTGTCTCGTAATCTCCCAATCTTCTCTTTCGTGACAAAATGTCTTTCATGAATTTGACATAGCTGGGCATTTGTTCCAAAGCTTCTGCAAATGGAATGTCGATATTCAGCTTCTTGAAGATCTTCAAGAATCGAGCAAACTGTTTATCTAGTTTACTTTTCTGGAGACGTTGTGGAAAAGATGGAGGTGGAGTGAACTTTTCTCGATCATTTTCTTTTGCCTCTTTTTCCTCCATCTGTGGCTCTGCTTTGCTGCTTTCTTTTGGAACTTCCTTAGTGGATATCTTGACTCCAATATCTTTGTTGATTTCAGTATTGTTTTTCAAAGTAATGGCTTGACATTGCTCATTCCCTCGGTTCCTTGGATTTGGTTAAGTGTTGCTAGAAAGGTTACCTTGCAGTCTATAACTCTGAGCATTGGCCAGTTGTCCCATTTGATTCTCTAGAGTTTTCAAAGATGCTACTTGACTTTGAATTAATGCTGCTTGGGATTGAAACATAACATCATATGATGCTGCTTGAGGGTCGTATTTTGCTTCCAGCTTTTCAAGTGAGCCAGCACTTCTGTTATTCCTGGTTTTTTTTCATACTTCTGGCCTTTGTTTTGCTGTTGGAATCCTGGTGGTGGATTGTTCATTTTCCCTGAAATGTTTTTCTATGAAAAATTAGGATGATTCATCCACCATGGGTTGTAAGTGTTGGAATATGGATTGTTCCCCTGTTTGTTGAAATTATTGACACAATTCACTGTCTCATCATGTTGGTTTGTCTTTGGTGCTCCTCCATATGATGAACTTGTGGATTCGACATTACCTTGCATGCTAAGAGTTTCTATGAATTTGTAAATTTGATCCAGCTTGGCATTCATCGCTGTGCTAGCTCCAACTTCATAAATTCCTCAATTCGTTGAATCATACTCCTCTCTGTTGGACACAAAGAATTGTTGTTGGCCATTTCTTCAATTAGGTCCCAGGCTTGATCTTCTCATTTTGCCATTAAAGCTCCTCTAGCAACAACATCTATTGTGGTTCTCATAAGTCTAGAAAGTCCATTATAGAAGGTTTGGACTTGTAGCCACTTTGCAATCTCATGGTGAGGACATTTTCTGAGCAAATCCTTGTATCTTTCCCAAGCTTCGCAGAGGGATTCTGAGTCATGTTGTACAAAAATGTAATGTCATTCTTCAGCTTTGCAGTTCTAGCTGGGGTAAAGTACTTTGCAAGGAATTTGGTGGCTAGAGTATTCCAAGTTATGATGGAACCTGCTCTGTCTTTCAAGGAATATGGAAAAACACGCAGTCTCATTACTTCTTCAGCTGCTCGGTTGTAATTGAAAGTGTCGTAAACTTCCAGGAAGTTACTGATGTGGGCATTAGGATCTTCAGTTGCATTCCCCCCAAACTGAATTGACTGTTGTATCATCTAAATGCGTGTTTTGATGTCACACATATTTGCTGGTAAGGGAGGAAGTATAATACATGAAATAAAGCCGTCAACCACCAAAATAGTTCTGTCTCGAATAGGAATTGGTGGTGCAACTTCCAAAGGTTCAAGTTCCATATTGATGAGTGCTTCTTGGCCTTCTCGCATTTCTCTTCTCAAATGTCTGATGGTTCTTTCAATCTCTGGGTCAAACAGACGGATTTCAAAGCTTATGGTTCTTCTCATGTAGTGTCTGCGAACCTGAAACAAAAGAAAACAAAAATAATAAGTTAAAATAAATTAGACACAAGTAAATGTATCTAACCTCAAAATTAATAGAGAAAGATAAATAAGTCTCTGACAACGGCGCCAAAAGCTTGATCGGTGAAATCACTCACGTTACGCAAGTGCACGTATCGCTCAAGTAGTATAAAATATATCGATCCCACGAGGACTTAATACCTAAGCTATTAATTTATGAAGCCGAATGTTTACGAGTATCTAATAGATTGGTTGTTTGATTGGATGGTGATTTTAAACTTAAAACAAGTAAATAATATAGCGCGAAAGTAAATTAAAGGAAAATTCAATTTTATTAAACTATCTAGAGTTGTGAATCCTTCCAATATCTTTTAAAGATGAAGTGGTTATCTCATATTTGTGCAATATATCAGTTTATTAACCTGGAACACGAATTTATGCAAAAGCCTCTTCCGATACTCAGATGCAAATACACAGTATAACCCAATTAATCATATTTATATGTT
Source organism: Zanthoxylum bungeanum (assembly GCA_019454045.1). NCBI lineage: Eukaryota > Viridiplantae > Streptophyta > Magnoliopsida > Sapindales > Rutaceae > Zanthoxylum > Zanthoxylum bungeanum. Next base: position 20,323 of record SKCR01028945.1, on the reverse strand, counting down.
AAACAAATTACCTGAATTCATTAAGTTTAAATTCCAATTATGGCTACCCCCGCCTGACAGGTATATTCATATCCTGTAAAGAAATCTATTAAGGGTTATCTATCTTTAAGGGAGATCGTGAGCTATTAAGTCTAAAGCTTAAACCTAAAATCTCTTTTCCAAGTTCATTTCAAATTTACCAGATCAATCTTATTAATGGTCAGTTAACAAGAAGAATTAAGCTAAAGACTCAATAAATAAACCTTTATATTACCCAAGTCGTAAAATGACCCCTTATAAACCAGTGATATTGGAATTCATCACAACCCAAGATAACGAGTTTAGTTACAACACATATCTAGGACTCGTAAAAGCTTAAGTAAATTAAATAACATAGATAAAATAAACAATAAAGAAAATGTTGGGGGTTAGAGGATCCACTTTTATTACTTCTATTTTAAATATCTCCCTTATTATAATATATTAACTTCCATGATATTACCAACCGATCATAAAGGCGGTATCCTGATTAAGTCAAATTTAAGATTAATTCCAACCAACCATAAAGGTGGTATCCGAATTAGTCAGGTTAAAATTAATTTAATTAAGTCCAACCGACCATAAAGGCGGTATCCCATTAAGTCAGGTTTTAAATAGTTTATATAATATAATTAAGGGAGATTAATCTAAATATTAGTAATAAAAGCTTAACCTTTTACCCCAGCAGAGGGGAGTTACCTCCTCATATTGAACGGTAAAAATAAAGACTGAAAGTAAAGTAAAGAAAGTACTATTGCGTAAATTTAAATACAGAAAGCTGTAAATAAACAAACAAGATACAATCTTCTTAGTATTCTTAAGGAATTCCCCAGAAGAAGGTATGAATTTTCCTTCTGATTTCAGCCTCTATTTATAATGAAAATTCTGCTTCGCGCGTCGCAACGCAGAACCCTTTCGCATCGCAACGCGCGTTTGATTAAACGATATCGTGACATGTGGCATTGATTGCATCGGCATCTGAATTATTGTTTCGACATCGCGATGCGTGACATGTTTTGCGTCGCGATGCGTGTGTATAGTAAATGTTAGCAGCATGGGATGATGACACGTGTCCGGCGCACGTTAGCAAGACTGATGTGATGTTGAGATGTGACAGGCGCATGTTAGCATGTGTGCATGATAGCAAACGGTGTATTTTAGCAAACGGCGCATTTTAGCAGGAAATTTACATTTTTACCCTTTTGTCCGTTTTTTGATGTTTTGGCCCCGAATTGCTTCCGAAGAGTCCTGTTATTAAACTTATCTACAAAATAACACAAAACACATAAAAATATTCACAAATATCAAGAAACTATATAAAATATTAAGTTAAAATGCACGGTAAATATTGATATATTTACCGCTTATCAGGTCTCACTGGTTGAAATTCAAGTAGAGGGGTGGGATTGGAACGATTGTTTAGTTGGCATCCAACTATCCAATTACAATGGGTTTTGACGCGCAAGCCACGGGAGCACGGCGCGTGGTGTTTTGGGGAGACAAAGCAGGTAATCCCTAGAATGATGTGAGAGACATTTAAAAGAGGCAATAATGGCGACACAATTCCCAAATGATGATTTAAAATCCCGTGAGAAGCGTTCAGTAAAAAAACTGTCACCAAGATAGAACCTGTCGACCGTATGCAAGATCTAGACCCAAAGACTAGGGGATGATCAGCATCGTACCATTATAGTTCCAGGCACCAACTCGTAAACTTGTTGAAACCGAGAACTAGGGACAAATATTGATGGTGATTTCCTGACCCCGAGAAAAGCAGAAGTATGAAGAATAGTATAAAAGGGATTTTCACTTCCTTAACGAGGGGCCCAGGCCCAAGATGTTGGATTTGGTGCTTAAAGTGCCAATCCGAAAACTGTATTGTACATTTTATTATTTATTAATAAAATAATTACATTTTAATTTCATACCTTATTAATGGTATTGTCATTATGCATATTAGATTAATGTATATATTAGCTAAGAATGACATCGACCTCAGAATAGTCTTATAGTAATACTGGACACTAGGTGATCCGACATTGGGATGAGTATTGCTATAGTAAACTATTCTTAAAGTATAAATATATTCCTAGTCATTTTTTTGGAATACGGTCGAATTTCTATAACCTAGAAGACTAGCACATATCGTATATTGGAATTGGAGTTCCAATGGTTTAAACCCTATGTACCATGAGCTTTAGAAGCTCGTATAGACGTGTGGGTATTGGCTGGACCGAAAACTGAATGACTCAAAGGTGAATTTTAATAGTTGGAAATACACACCACCGTCAATAGGAATCTCCTCAGGTCGAGTAGCATATGTAATCCTTTGACTATATGATATCATTGATTTTGTGTGAGATCCTTCACACTTTGATGCCATGTATATCAGAAATCTTTCATGGTCTGGCCTCTATATGTTCGTTGGGTGTGGACCGATGCACTCAATAATCAAGTGCGAAGTAAAATAGGATCTGTCGGCCCGTATGTGTGCCATAAGGGGTTTAGGTATCCATGTAAATTAGTCATGATTCCTAAAACGTTGGCCAAAGTCGATCATCTACGGTGGATCGCATCAGTTGTAAAGAATCGTGGACAAGTCGACATGAGATGTGCACCTCGAAAACTTGACGGTGTATTATATGTTTCCTAAGAACAACTCGGATAGCCTACGACAGAGGTATTATTAAACATATGTGATGAACTCGACTTATATAGTTCAGAAAGGTCGTTCGTGTTCTTCCCGAATTCGGAGGTGGCCGAATTCCATACATATTAGCTAGGCTTATATGACGAACGTGTCTTAACTTAAAGAGTCTCAAGATTAAGTGTACTCGTTGAGCACTTGGGTAGCCGATTAATTTGATAAAAGATAATATTCGATATTATAATTATCAACCAAGATAATCACGTGTTATTGGATAACATTGATTATTTACTTTGACCTATTTGGATTAATTGGATTAATTCAAAATTACACAAATGGCTTAATTGTAAATTCATAAATATCTCTACCATTTTAGGATATTTTGATAATTCCAAATTTTTATTAATAGGTGTAAATCTATATGTCTTGATTTAATTTGATTAAATCAAAGTGGTAGATATTGAACTAATTCATTAAGTAAAAATTATCTTGATTTAATTTACTTAAATAAAAGTTGTGGACAATGGGATTAGTCACACCTAATTATGAATATTTGGATGAATTTAATTAAGCATACCTAATGTTTGATAAGACATTTATTGATTAAAAATTGCCCAAGTTTTGTTATAAATAGCAAGCTTTATGAAGGTTTTAATTAAGCTTAAGCAAGGTAAAATTTTGTGAAATCTATACACAAGTATTTTCTTAGAGAAAATTAGCCTAAGTTAAAGAAGTGTTTAGAGAAGCTTATGAGGTCTCTATAACTGTTCATTTAGGAGAAATCAAGATTGGATCTTGGAGTGAAGCTTGCTAGCATAGGAATCAAGGTTGGATCTTGAAGAAAAGCTTGCAACACTTTGGAAGTTCTCCCACCATTTCAACAAAGAGAAGGAGATTGGATCCTTGCTTCAAGCTTGCTAGGTAAGTTTGAACTTCTCTTAAGTTATGAAATATGTATTGGATGCATGATCACATAACTTAATATTGAAATAAGGATAATAAATTGTGTTATGATACTTTAGAAGTATAAACACAACATACTTGCAATTAGGTCAAAATGTTTTTGTTATACATAGACAAAAAATTAGAGTTTGGAACTCTAAATTAAAGTTAGAGCTATGGCTATCTTTCTAGAATCACTTGACCACCTTTGGGTGACCTAGAATTGTTCATGATTCATTTCATTATGGGATTCTATTTTAGGTTGTATTTTGATTCAAAGAAATACATATATACATTTAGAATTTATATATGTTTATTTCAAATATGTGTTGTGGTTGTTTTTGAAATTAAAATTATTTTGGGTGAATTTAAAATGTGCTTAATTTTTTTTAAAAAAATTAAAGCAATTGAATTCAATTGTTTACATTCAGTGCATATATGCGCTGAATGTGCGCTGGATTCAATTTTTTTTGATTCAGCGATTTGCGTGCTAAATGCAATTGTAATTGCATTTATCCCGATTTTTTTAAACACTCGTAATGGAATATATTATTTCATTAAATATTTTAAAAATATACTCATACTAGATATCCACGGGTTAGACCCATTTTCCGCTGCGCGGGTCACCAGTTCGACCCTAGGGGTTCCACAACTGTCCTAACATAATAGTATCAGTAGCAAGACTTAACCACACAACACATGTTGCATGTTAGACATGTATTTGAATCTATGCTTCTGTATTTTAATTTAATTATGCATAAATCATATTAGATATGTTGCATGTTTTAAATTAAAATTTTGACCTAATTAAGTTAATGACTTGATTGTCATAAATCTCTCACAATTAGGTGATTACATTATTTTAAGTAAATGTATTAGTAATGTTGGAGCATTATTAGAAGGTTCGTCTTGTCAATACGGAGATGAATGAGTTCTTACTACTTATATCCAATATCGTAATTAGTGTGAGGGTATAAGTGCTCAGAACTTAGTTCGTTTCGGTAAAACATTAGATGTAGCGTGATGGGTTAATGCAGTCACCCAATATCGTCATTAATGTTATATCCAATATCGTGATTAGTGTGAGGGTATAAGTGCTCAGAACTTAGGTCACTCCGGTAAAACATTAGATGTAGCATGATGGGTTAACGCAGTCACCCAATATCGTTATTAGTGTGAGAGTGTACATACAAAGCGCATTAGTGCACATTGACAAGTAAACACCTAGAACACGTCTTAATCCAATATCGTCATTAGTGTGAGGATAAGAAACGGTGCAGGACCAAATTATGACTCACATAATGTGATTGACCTGTAAGGTCTACCTAATGAGTTTATAAAGGCCAAGATCGTCATTAGTGTGAGGCTGGAGTAGATGTCATGGGATCCACTTCCTGCTATAAAATTTTGATTGTCAAATTTCTATTTTTCCGTTAAGGGAGATTACAGAATTACGTAAAGTAGTATGAGGGTACTAATAGATTTAAAATTCCATAATCAATTAGTGTTATTATTTTGAAATGAAAATTGTTCTGCTATTACTCAAAAATATTGTCTTGTATATATGACTGCTGTTAATCCATTGATGAAACTTTTGGATTCCAATAAGCTAAAGGAGCCGAAAACTACTTCGAATGGAAATAAACATACGCTTTGTCTTGGAGTTTGAAATGTTGACTTATGTCACTGTCAATCCACTACTTGTTGAAATCGATCCTGACTCCACTCTAGAAGAGCGAGAAATTTTTAATAGATGGAATGATGATAACCTGAAGGTGAAATCCTACATCTTGGGATCGATGGTTCTAGATTTGTTGAGACAGTGCATTGAAGTATCAGATGCTTGGAGCATCATGCGAACACTCAAGGAGTTGTTCGAGTCAAACCAAAAGATGAAACTTTATTGAAGGTTTAAGGAATTGTTCCGTGCTGAACTCAAGGAGGGAGGAGATGTCAGCACTAATGTTTTGAACATGATAGACCAAATTCGATATCTGGAATGACAGGGCATTGTATTTGATGAACGGTTGGGCCGTAATTTGATTCTATCTTCTTTGCATGGTTCATATGCTGGCTTTGTATTAAATTTCCATATACATTCGATGCAAGCCACATACGAAGAACTTCATAACATACTACACACGGCGGAGCAAGATTTGAGAAAAGCAACCCCACTTTGTACCTCCATGGTGGAGCTGGCTCTTTAAAGACTTTTGGGAAGTCAAAGAAAATAAAGATAGGGAAGAAGAAGATTGCAAAGAAGAACTCCAATAAGCGCAAAGGCATAAAATCGCAGGTAACTCGTGACCAATGCCTGCATTGCAAGATGTCTGGACACTGGAAGAATGACTATCCAAAGCTGATAGGAAAAGTAGGACCCTCAGGTATGCTTTGTATTTTTCCAATTATTGACATCTCATTAGCCTTATATGCAAATAGTGGATGGGTGTTAGACACTAGCAGTCCTACTCATATTTGCACTTAATGCCCGACCCAAGGTAGAAAGGTGTTTAGGGAAGATGAGGGGACTGAATGTCGTAGAACAGACCCGATGAGGTAGGTCAATCCCTTCAGTTCACAATCGATCATCTCAACTTGTTGACATGATGAGGTAGGTCGGGGTAATGATATTTTTTTCAATTCCGAACAACGCAAGCCATAGACGAAAGTTCGGGATTCCCAAGGATTGATGAGATATAAGCAGGCAAACGGCTGATGGCTATCGCATTGGAGTAGTTTGAATACTAGTAGGCCTAAGGGAATAGCTTGCAACAGACACCAAGAATGGGTAATTTAATGAGATTCAGGTGGCAGGTCGTAAATGTGGCAGACGGCTGGGCTATAATCTGTAGGGTAATTGAGGAAGAGAGCCTAAGCAATAATGGCTTGGTTATGTGGGTGACATCATAAAGTTAGAGTAACAGTGTATTTTGGCTTAATATATAAAGAGTTTGAAAGTTCATTGTAGGAGGTTGATCAATTTTATTCAAAGAACACTTGTAACTTGTAATAAAGAGAAAAAAATACAAAGCTAGAGAAACAAAAGAGGCCGGTCAGACCCGATCCGGTAATAAAAGCTTTCTTTTCCCTTGTACCCATAGATGTAGGTTAGATCCATTCCGCCGAACCACATTAAATCCCTTGTTTATCTTTTTGTATTATTTCTGCCTGCTAAGTTTGCATTTGGTTCCCAACAAACCAAACAAATTCACAATTGAATGAGGTTTATTCAAGGAGTGATTTTTCTCGAATTACCCCTAAAATGAAAAACAACCGTCAACAACGAATGACCCTAAAATATTTTACCACCAATTGTTTTATCACTGACGATCAACTGTATTTTTATACATGGGATAAAGCTAACATGGTTCAAAGATTCAAGAAGTTTCATTTTTATTAAAAAAATCCTTTTTTTAAACATATCCTAATTACTTGTCTTTTGCAACTAGACTCATTGGAAATTAACAAGCACTGGTAAATTATTTCTCTTTCCCCAATCACTTTATAGATGTGTAAGAAATAAAACTTTTAATGTCTTCAATATAATGTTCTTTGATGTTTATCTATAGGTTCAATACTTGTTTCTCTATGACAATTTGTAATATCACTGTCATGGGCATGTATGTATCTAGGACTGCTTGTGTATTGATCGCATATAAATTCCCATTACAGTCATAACTTTAAAAAAAAATTCATTGTCAAAATAAGATAACCCAAAACCGATGATTTGGGCACCATATTTAATATGATACAATACATGAAAATAGACCTATCTTGACAGATACACCACAAAAAAGGTCTTTAACGTTGAAATATATCGACGCTAAAATAATAAACATTGTCGCAAAAGATTATTACCGTCGAAAATTTTCGACGCTAAATTTCGACACCAAAGCGTGGACGAGAAAGACAATTAACGTCGAAACTTTAAATTTTGTCGCTAAGGTATAACCTTTTTTGTCCAAATTTATTTGACGAAAAATGTAATTTTTCGACGCCAAAAGACGTATTTGACGACGAAAGCTTTTGACGCGAAAGTACATATTTTTTCAACAAATAGTTTCGACGCCAAATGACATATTTTTCGATGTTAAAGTAAATAAAATATTAAAATATAAATATTATTTTATTACTTTTAACGTCGAATAGTTCGACTCTAAAGGTTATGTGAAATTAAAAAAAAATTAACAGATAATAGTACAATTATTTTTATTTTAATAAAAAAATAAATTAAATTTGTAATTAAAATTTATTAAATAAATACATAGTGTATTAACAATCACTGGTGCTATGAATGTTTATATAAATGAAAATAAAAATTATTGTTGCTGTGATGGAGGGGTGATCGAGCCCGATGCAGTCTCTTAGCATATGCCTGAAAGCCCTCATCCGCTGGTCGAACTCCTACATCTTCCTCTAGTGGCCCTCCTCGACCTGCAGTTGGGTCTTCTTCAACGCTTCTTTGGTATTATCCAGCTCTTCTTTTGTATTTCCCAGCTCTTTTTTGGTATTGCCCAACTCTTCTTTGGTGTTGGCTAACTGTTCATTGGTGCTGGCTACCTTTTCTCGAAAGATAGGGTCAATAGGAGAAGAAACAATAGTGCGTCCAGATGACGTCGGCTTCTTACGAGTGCCAATTCCGACATTGTATGTTGTCTGGTTCTTGAAAATCAATTGTGACAACTGCTTATCTGGTAGATGGTCGGACCGTGTCTCATCAGCTTGTCGTTGGACCTCCACCATTTCGTTCTGTTTAAAAAAAATTGAAGTTAATGTTTGAACTTGAAAAGAAAAAAATCAAATTTTAAATTATATTTAATTTATTTTAAATACTTTTACTTACGTAGCAATGTTCAGCTTCTTCATTGATCAATTTCTTCTTCTCATTATAATGCATCACTCGGAAAAACTTCGAAAATGATTGCATCTCACCTGTGCTACTCTGTAAGAAAATATAAAGTGATTGTTATTATTAGTAAAATTCATGAAATGTTAAAAATAGTTTAGGATATATACCTCAGAATGTTCGACACGATGTTAGGAAAATGGCTTGGAGCCTCTGCGATGGTCGAAATGTAGGTGACTGTGATTCTCCGTATTTTGTGTGACATTTATTATGTATTTAACAACATTGTAAGTAACAAAAACAAGGAGAATTATCATTTTCGTCTTATTTTAAAAAATTACCTCGTGTTTCTCTCTCGACCAAAGCTCACACGAGAATGTCCAATATTCCGCCTCTATATAATCCTTATAACTCTTCCCCATGTGGTGGTCGAGATACTTCAATACATTTGGTTTGTTCAGGTCCATGTCGAACCACTCCTACATGAATAACAACCAAGTATAAATTAAATATAAAATATTAATTTCAAGATAACATAAAATAACGAAAACTCAACACTGTAAATTTACTCACAAGTAACGACGGGAAGAGCTGGTTGATTTTCGTCTCCCACAGATCTTTCTCCAAGAAACGTAGTTATGGGGAGCTTCAAACCGAGCAGCAGCACATATGGCATTGGTAAATAATGAAGAATGTTGCCCAATCTGTCTTTCTCCATCATCTAATATCTCTATCCGGAAGCGGCCGTGGGCCCTAACGAGCTTAACCAACCCCAGGCCATGGGTCCGTCCTCGAGCCTTCACTATACTCGACTTACCTATGCCAGCAAAGACCCCAAGAGTAGGCTCTGTCCTTGCAGATGTAAATAGAGTCGAATTTCTGCGTTTGCGAGAACCCGGTGCCAATTGTAAAGTAATAAACCAAAAATTTAACCATAGCTTTCAAAATAAGCCTATGTTTGAAATATTATTTGTATACGTATGAATAAAGTCTCGTGAGGGTTTACAACAACAATACCTACAAACAATGTGACAGACAAAGAATCATACATTTGTATACATATGGTAACAGCAGCAGCAGCAGCAAGCTGCTGTTACCAACAGCAAGTTGCTGCTGTTGTTAAGCGATCATATTCACTGCCAAACAGTGTCAATTTGTAGTGTCTTACACCAAGAAGCGAGTATAGAATTGCATTGTATGAGTTCTTAACTGGTCTAAAATTGAATATTTTGACTTAATAAACCTATGCACAACTTTCCTAGCTAATTCAGCCTGCACAGCTTACGGCTACTGCTGCTGCTGGCAACTTCCCCAACCTATATTTTGCACACATGATAATGAACCATATTTTAGAATATGTGGGGATGACCTTCATCACTGATGAGCGGAAAATATATCAATATTTACCGCCCATTTTACTTAATATTTTGTTTAGTTTCTCGGGTTTGATGAACGTTTTGATGTGTTTTAGTTTATTTTGCAGATAAAATAATATTGGGACACAATGAATCATTTAGGACGAAATGTGGGTCAAATAAGGGGAAAATTGGACTTGACATATTAATTTTGGAGATTGGAAACTTGAAAGGGCGTTTCAACGAAATGCAGTTTTGGAAATTCCAATTTTGCGCATTTGTCGTATTTTGGGCATAACTCTTTACTCTAATATCGGATTGAGCTGATTCAAGTTCCAGATTAAAGAAGACTCAAAGATATACAACCTTTAAAGACAAAATAATTTCGAGGTTTGAAGATTTCATACCCGAAATTGATAAACCATCTAGAAATGTGTTGTGTATAATTATTAAAGTCAATTTCAATCATTTTCAAAGCAAAACATAAATTAATAAATAAATAATAAAAATTATCAAATCACCACCAAACATGATAAGCAATTATTGGAGCAATTAATAATGGATTTGGTGGAACAATTAGTGGAGCAATTAATAATGGATTTGGTGGATGATTTGATGGAGGCAAAATTTTGCCTATAAATACCAAGCCATTTCATTTGTAAATTCATACTTTCTTCTAAGGAATTCCTTAAGAATACTAAGAAGATTGTATCTTGTTTGTTTATTTACAGATTTCAGTAATTAATTTCTGCTTTCGCACTTTCTTTTCTTTACTTTTCAGTTTTTACTTTCCGCAATTTACTTTTACGCACAGTACTTTCTTTCTTTAATTTTCAGTTTTTACTTTTCAGTAATGATGAGGTAACTCCCCTTTGCTGAGGTAAAAGGTAAAACTTTTATTACTAATATTTATATTAATCTCCCTTAATTATAATATATAAACTAGTTAAAACCTGACTTAACGACGATACCGTCATATTGGTCGGTTGGTAATTATTTAAATTGGTTTTAACCTGACTAAACTGGATACCTCCTGATTGGTCGGTTGGTAATTAATTATTAATTTGACTTAATTTGGATACCGCCTATATGGCTGGTTGGTAATTATCATGCAAAGTTAATATATTATATTAAGGGAGATATCTAAAATATAAGTAATAAAAGTGGATCTTTTTACCTCAGCATTTTCTTTTATTGTACTTTTACTTTATTTACTTTTCAGCAATTTACTTTGAGCATTTACTTTTCAGCAATTTACTTTCAGCATTTATTTTTCAGCAATTTACTTTCAGCAATTTACTTTCAGCATTTACTTTTCAGCAATTTACTTTTCAGCAATTTACTTTTCAGGATTTTACTTTATGTCTTTTATTTTATTTAAGTTTTTACTACCCATAAATATGTGTCGTAACTAAGTCAGTTATCTGGAGTTGTGATGAAATCCAATATCACCGGTTTATAAGGGGTTAAATTATAGTTTGGGTAATATAAAGGTTTATTTATTGAGCCTTAATCCTAATGCTTTTTATTAACTGGCCATCAATAAAATTGAACTGGTAAACTTAAAATGAACTTGGAAAATGGATTTTAGGTTTAAGACCTTAGACTTAATAGCCCACGATCTTCCTTGAGGATAGATAACCCTTTAATAGATTTCCTTACAGGATAGGAATATACCTGTCGGGCGGGGGTAGCCTTAATTGGAACTTAATCTTAATAAATTCAGATAACTTGGTTAATATAGGAATATGATTAATTGGGTTATACTGGGTATTTGTATTTGACCATCGGAAGAGGCTTTTACATAATTTCATGTTCCAGGTTAATAAACCAATATATTACAGAAATGTAAAATAACCATTTCATCTTTTAAAAGGATATTGGAAGGATTCACAACCCTGGATAGTTTTATAAATTTGAATTTTCTTCAATCTGCTTTCAAGCAATTTTATTTACTTGTTTTAATTTTAAAGTCACCGTCCAATCAAACAATCAATCCATTAGATACTTGTAAACATTTAACTTCATAAATTGATAACAAAAGGTTTTAAGTCCTCGTGGGATCGATATTTTTTATACTACTTGAACGATACGTGCGCCGGCGTTATACGCTTGTTATTACGCACCGGTCAATCACATACATCCATTTCCAAGCTTTGTATAAGATTGTATAATGATGCATTGTATGAGTTCTTAGATGGCCTAAAATTGAATATTTTTGACTTAATAAACCTCTGCACAAAATTCCTATCACATACACTTGGTTACAACATATCCAAGCTATAATAACACATTAACCACTACTTTATCTATTCGGCCACACATGCACACACTCATTGATCATCAACAATATCAGTCTTTTCAACAATAATCTCCTCCACATGCTAACATGGCTATAACATACACACCCAACTAATCATTATCACTACTGTTAGTGTCTTAGACAAGCCCAAGGTCTCTAAGTCATGATATTGTGTGAATAAAACAAAGTAAGTTGCGGAAAATTACTTACAATGAATGGATGAGAATTTTAAATTCTTTTATGTTTGTTGAGAGCTCCAAGCTTTCTTTGAGTGAATCCAACCCAATTGTGAGTTTCCCTATCACCTTGATTTGCTCTTTAAGTGCTAGCTTAAGAATAAATTTGCAACAAAACTTTTCCTTGAAGAAGAAGAAGTCACGGCAATGAAGGAGGAATGAGAAGAGAGAATGTTATGAATAGTAACTTGTTACACTTCCAAAGTTGACTTAATTAATTTATACATAGGTTGAGTGTTGGTTTTGGTTTTAGTGTTTTATAAGTAAAGCCAAGCATTACTTGCCAACAAATCAAATCCATAATTCAAGCCTAACCACTTCCATCACATGTCCAACAAGTTGATGTAAGTGAAATGGGTCCCACCACTTTTAAATTCCAAATTTAAGTCGGCTAACTCAACACGCAACTTCGCTCGGGCTCAGGTTCGTTTAATTCTGAACTAAATGAATTTTCCGTTGCGACATAATTAAATCCAATTTAATTTAATAATAATGCCTAGCAAAATTATTACGAAAGTCACTTACGAATTAATTCCAAATTAAATTGTTTGCCCGAATTAAAATCCAATTTTAATTCCGCATTGAAATCCTATTTTAATTAATATATCCAATATATTATTTAAATGATTAGTTCCAAATTAATCGCGTTCTCTCTTCTATTTGAATTTTATCCCAGATAAATTCTTACCGTAATTAATCCCAGATTAATTTTCTATCTCTCATAATTAATCCCAGATTAATTATGTTCGAGTCAAATGTCATCGGTGAATATTTGGGAAGCGACCCAAGAGATCCCTATATATGTTGGCAGTAAATCCGGTTGTCGGACTATCCGACACTTGCGTACCGCGTACAACATTCTCACCGATTTACAATACATGGTTGGCTTCTAGCAAAGCACCGTGCCTACCTAATTCTCCAGAAATATTCAACGAGGAATATATAATTTGTATCAGGCATAGGATACAATGTATTGCTTAATACGATAAAGTATCAGATGTCACATGCTAGGCCTAGGACTGGAATTGTGTCTGCCCCGTACGAAGCATATAACGGATCACTAGCAACTAGTCTCTGTAATCGGATAATCATGACCTAGTCATACTATCCTGATAGCTGCAGCATTTAAGAGTACTAGTTCTGTATTCTGCGTGATCATCATCTCCATATGACTGAAGTGATACTCCCATCTTCACATCACACCCAATACACTACGATTCTCAGTAAACCCAGAAGAGGCGTACACAGAACCTGTTAAAGCTCCGGACGACCAAAAAGAAAGTATACTGATTATCGCAAGTATTAGCGATGCAAGTCTCAGGTTAAGACCACATACACCTACCCTGATTCGGATTCCCATAGACACATAGTCATACTTCCAATGGGACTCCGATGGGTCTATCCAGAGCGAAGCTGTTCCCGGTCCAACGGCTAATAGAACCTCCTATCAAACTTGCATAAGTATCCAATACTTAAATATATGAGAACTATGTCGTTAAGCTTCCATAACACGAACATGTGTAATACTAGCCTATTCTGCATTATCGATGTCCAGTCTCGATAATACTACGACTAGGGATATTTAATGATTAAACCATTTGTGGATTAATACTGTCTCATATCTTATTAATCCGGTACTAATCATATGGACTTTTATCATTTATATATCCAAGTAATCCAATTACAAAATGATAAAAAAGCAATTTCCTTTGTCACATAGTTAATTTGTACAAGAACACCATGTTCTTTACAAATAGTGATGATATGGGTCATAATTGTCCAACAATCTCCCACTTGGCCTATATCCAATCACTCAAGTGTCCAACACCTGAACTATGTACGGGTCGCTTAAACTTTTGCTGAGATATCACTTTCGTCAGCGGAAATGCAAGGTTATCATCTGAAACGATCTTTTGATCTTGACATCGCCACGATGTATGATCTCACGGATCAAATGAAACCGTCGAAGTACATACTTGGATCATTGATGAGACCGTAGTTCCTTAGCCTGTGATGTAGCCCAGCTCAGCTGCTAACAGAACTACTCCTAATCCAATTAGGAATTTTATAGATCCAAAATGCTTCTTTTGTTGCCTCAGCCGCAGCAATGTATTCCACTTTTGTTGTTGAATCGTCAACAATATCTTGCTTGGAAGATTTCCAGCTCACTGTTCCGTTGTTCAAATAAAATATGTACCCTTATTGCGACTTACAGTCGTCTTTATCGGTTTGGAAACTTGCATCGGTGAACCCAGTCACCTCGAGTTCTCCATCTCCATAAACTAAGAAAGCATCCTTAGTTCGTCTAAGATATTAAAGGATGTTCTTAACATCAATCCAGTGACCATCACCTGGATCGGTCTGATAGTGACTACAGATGCTCAAAGTATATGAGACACCATGATGCGTACATGTCATGGCATGCATGATCGATTCGACTGTTTAAGTGAACGGGTTCCGATTCATTGAATCTCTCTCATCTTGAGTTTTAGGACACGTGTCTTTAGGTAGAGAGACGCCATGTGACACTGGAAGCAGTCCCCTCTTAGACTGATCCATATTGAATTTCTTCAACACTTTGTCAATGTACAAGCTTTGGGAGAGTCCAAGCAGCTTTCTTAATCTATCTCGGTAGATCCTTATTCCTAGAATAAAAGCTGTTTCTCCCAGATCTTTCATGGAGAATTTTAATGAAAGCCAATCTTTCACCGATTGTAGCATGGGAATGTCATTGCCAATAAGTAATACATCATCAACATAAAGGACAATGAATGTCAGTGCGCTTCCACTAACCTTCTTATATACACAAGAATCATCTTCGTTTTGAATGAATCAAAACGTTGGTTCCAAGAACGCGATGTTTGCCTCAATCCATAAATGGATCGATTTAACTTGCAAACCTTGTTTGCATGTTTTGGTACGACAAAAACGTCAGGCTGTTGCATATAAATATCCTCCAAAAGGTTTCCGTTAAGGAAAGCGGTTTTGACGTCCATCTACCATATTTCATAATCAAAATATGCAGTAATAGCAAGCATGAAGAGCAACAAAAACCTTGTTCTCTTGTGGGTTGTAGAAGTAATATCATTTGGTTTCCATAGGATAACCTACAAATAGGCACTTATCCGATTTGGGTTCTAGTTTGGTAGCATCCAAACGTTTAACGTATGCCAAGCATCCCCAAATCTTCAGGAATGAGAAACCCGGTTTCTTTTCTGTCCATATTTCATATAGAGTCTGTCCAACAGATTTTGACGGAACCTTATTCAAAATAAGTATTGCACTGTTAAATGTGTATCCCTAAAAGGAAATTGGTAGCTCAGTGCGACTCATCATAGAACTTACCATGTCTAACAAAGTTCGGTTTCTCCATTCGGACACACCGTTTAATTGAGGTGTTTCGGGAGGAGTCCACTGTGAAAGAATACCATATTATTTCAAGTAATCAAGAAACTCATTGCTCAAGTATTCTCCACCATGGTCCGACCGCAATGTTTTAATACTTTTGCCGGTCTGTTTTTCTACTTCGTGTCGAAACTCTTTGAATTTCTCAAAAGTTTCCGACTTGTGTCTCATAAGATACACATAACCGTAACGCGATGCATCATCCGTAAATGTTACGAAGTATTCATATCCACCTCTAGCCTTGCTAGACATGGGCCCACATACGTCACTATGAACGAGGGCTAACAGTTCTGTGGCACATACACCTTTACCGCTAAAAGGCATTTTAGGCATCTTGCCTAATAAACAAGATTCGCAGACATCATATGAATTAAGATCAAATCCGTCCACGTATCCACTCTTCAAAAGTGTGGATATACGAGTCTTGTTAATGTGTCTCAGACGACAATGCCATAAATAAGTCTCATCTGATTTGCTCAGTTTGAGCTTTTTGTTTGTCATGTTATATGTTTGAGATTCATTTATGTTCAAAATATAAAGACTATTATTAACATCTTATGTACATATCAAAATTTTATCTTTATATACAAAACACCTAGTGTTCCAGAATACAAAGGTACACCCGCAACGGGTTAAACAAAATACAGAGATGATGTTCCTAGTCAAACTAGGTATAAAATAACAGTCACCTTATGTAATTATATGCCCCAAATGGCAGATACAAAACATAGGTCCCAACGGCCAAAACAGTGACTCTCATCCCATTTCCGACTCGTAGGTCGATCTCATCTGAAGCCAGTATCCTGCTAATCAGTAGATCCTGCACACCAGTACATATGTGAGTACCATATTCAGAATCAAAATCCAATTTTAAAACTAGTAGTGGACATGTTTATAACAAGCATACCTGAAGCCGGAGCCTTGCCTGTCCTCACTTCCTTCAACTCCGCCTTATACTCACGGCAGTCACGCTTCCAGTGACCCCGTTTTCCACAATGTAGGCAGACGTCTTGGGATATGTCCTTAGTCTTCCTAGAAGACTTTGATGATTTAGCCTTGCCATTTTTCTTCCTTTTCTTCACACCCCCAGAAGCCTTCGGCCAAGCCTTGGCCATCTGGGATGTCGAAGTAAGGTGCGCCTCGCGCTTTTTGCCCTTCAGAAGCTCTGGCTCTGCTTCTTTCAGCATCGCCAATAACTCTCCAAGCGTTTTCTATTGGTTCATCATGTTATAGTTCATGATGAACCCGCCCCAGCATTCGGGCAGAGACTGTAAGATCAAATCTATGGAAGTCTCAGCCTCGAAGGTTATGCCCAGCTGATCTAACTGTTCGATGTCAGAATCATCTGTGACACATAGTGCTCGACAGATGTACCATCTGACATACGCGAGTGAAAGAGCTTCTTTCGCAACTCATGCTTCTGAGATCTTAGATTAGACCTGTGAAGATCCTTCAATTTCAATATCATACTCTAAGGATCCAATCCTTTGTTCTGACGACGAAATTAAGGAGTCATTGCGGCAAGCATTACGGATTGAGCACTAAAGTTATCATCACGAAGAGTCTTCCAAAGCTCATGCTCTACTATTTTCTCAACTCTGAGCTCAGGCCCGAGAGGTTTCTCTATGACATCTAGTAACTTCTCGGCTCCCAGGACTATCCTGAGATTCATCTCCCAATCTGGAAAATTGGAGCCGTTAAAGACATTATCGCCATGACGATGTCCCTAACGCTAATTTTTCCAGCCATCTCGATTGCAATAGTCCAACTATTCAATCAACAATATCAGGTACACTCAAAATGTAATGGTTATTATAGTCCAACTATATAACCAACTACAAGTAGAGTAGTGTCTTGTACAGTCTAACTGTTCAAAGAAAGTAATAAAACAAATATTAGTCCAACTAATATATTTATAACGACGATAAATAAAATTAAAAGAGCGCGTTTAGCAAGTATTAAACGAAATTGCAAATTTAATACTAGTCTCCCA
Source organism: Zanthoxylum bungeanum (assembly GCA_019454045.1). Classification (NCBI taxonomy): domain Eukaryota; kingdom Viridiplantae; phylum Streptophyta; class Magnoliopsida; order Sapindales; family Rutaceae; genus Zanthoxylum; species Zanthoxylum bungeanum. Next base: position 2,579 of record SKCR01028945.1, on the reverse strand, counting down.
CTATTTTTTGGCGAGCCTCTAACCCTATGTTGAGTACTCGGGAACCCAGTTTCCTAGTGGGCTATGATCCCGTTAAATAACACACAACCTTGACTTTGGCCAACAAGTTGTATGAAACTTAACTAGGTAGATCTTTAAGATCAATTGGATCCCATCCAATTCCTAGATCCGGTAGGTGGACCTCCAAGTCCGAGATATATATCCAATATATATTTCCTAACATTTTCCTCTGAATAAACTAAGCCTTGGCTTTGGCTCAACAAGCTTAATGATTCCAGTTAAGCGTGACCCATTGACAGTGGGAAAGCTTCGTAATCCACGTCGATGTACAGAAGTGACCTTGACTTTGGCCAACAAATCACAACTATCCAAGACATGCGATATGTAACAAAGTTTTTGTGGTTCAAACACATCTGCGATAGACAATGATCTTGATTTTGGCCAACAAACCAATGCCAATCTTGGATCTTGAGAGAGAACCACTCAATGGAAGGAAATAGCTTAATATTAAAGTGATGGGTTTTCGCGTAAATTGGAAACCAATTTATTATCTTTGATTAGGTCTCATCATACACCCTTAAACATGCATTCTAAAAGCATAATAAGGAGCGAATAAATTAATAATGATATGCGGATGGATATATAACAATTTGTTCTTAGAACAAATCTCTCAATTTCCTCTCTCCCGCTAGCACTATACAAACTTCTACCCAATTACATAATACATTAAAGAAACCTTATTTACATTGAGGGGAATTGGTGAGAAGAGAAATACAAAGAGTATAGAGATAATAGGCTGGACACGCAGGTCCAATTTAATAAATTCTAAATTTATTACAACAATTTCCAAAATTTCCCTCACCCTTCTAATATCCATCCGATATACATTATTCATACAAATACATCCAAGTATTCACACAAAACATGTTATTCAATCAATCTAATCCAATTAATTAATCTTTGAATTAATGACCATCCAATGTTCAAACAACGATTTGATTTGCGCGAGTCCAACTCGTTTAAGAATAAATACTCAAAGTACGTATTCTTGAATTATATCGAACTACAATTTTAAATCCAATTTAATTTGTATCCAATACTAATTCGTATTTAATTCCAAATTAAATAATTACACTTATTTTAGTGCATTTTAGACTTAGATTCTAAATCTAATCTAAATGGGTCTCAAAGGCCCAATTAGTATCCAATACTATTTTAATTAAAGTCCAATGGGCTTTTAATTAATTCTTAAGGCATGGGCTTTGGCCAATATGGATCCAATCCAAGATGCCAATGCCCAATAAGGAATCACCATTTTGCCAAAAATCAATTTAGGCCCATTAGGCCCAATTAAATTATTTAAAGGCCCAAAAGTCATATTTGGACTTTATGGAAATGGTTTTGGGCCCAATTGGATCCAACCCAATTGTCCAAAACCAAACTTGGCCCAACCAAGCCCATTAAGCCCAAATACAACAAATTAGTCCAATTTAATAAATTCCAAATTTAAAGACTAATACTTATTAACATAATATTCCAAATATCATATTAATTTTAATTAAAGTGTAATTACCATAATTAATTAATTAAACTATCCAAAACATCAATTTAAACTAATTAATCATGCTTTAATTATCCAACTCATGTCCAACACAAATTGAAGCAAAATCAATCCATTAAACATGCTTAAGCTCACGGTATTGGCAAGGAAATTATCATGCAATTTGATTTCAATCCAATTAAATCAACATATAACATACATTTCATGCCAACAACACATCCAATTGTCTAATTTTCAAAAAATCACCATGAGCATTCTAGAGGTAGTATTCGGCCAAGGTGGGATTTTTAGGGAAAATTAATCTCATCAATTTTTCACAAAATCAATCATGCATAACTCCAAGTTATCATCATTTTACCATAACCAAACAACCAATTTAGGCATTTGCAAGCTCAAAGCATAAAATCCCCAAATCAAGTATATAAACCCTAGAAATAAATCATGCTTAGATATGGCTCTGATACCATTGTTAGTGTCCTAGACAAGCCCAAGGTCTCTAAGTCATGATGTTGTGTGAATAAAACAAAGTAAGTTGCGGAAAATTACTTACAATGAATGGATGAGAATTTTAAATTCTTTTATGTTTGTTGAGAGCTCCAAGCTTTCTTTGAGTGAATCCAACCCAAGGGTGAGTTTCCCTATCACCTTGATTTGCTCTTTAAGTGCTAGCTTAAGAATAAATTTGCAACAAAACTTTTCCTTGGAGAAGAAGAAGTCACGGCAATGAAGGAGGAAGGAGAAGAGAGAATGCTGTGAATAGTAACTTGTTACACTTCCAAAGTTGACTTAATTAATTTATACATAGGTTGAGTGTTGGTTTTGGTTTTAGTGTTTTATAAGTAAAGCCAAGCCTTACTTGCCAACAAATCAAATCCATAATGCAAGCCTAACCACTTCCATCACATGTCCAACAAGTTGATGTAAGTGAAGTGGGTCCCACCACTTTTAAATTCCAAATTTAAGTCGACTAACTCAATACGTAGCTTCGCTCGGGCTCGGGTTCGTTTAATTCCGAACT